>CAUYPK010061243.1:0-25923 GCA_963574355.1 Loris lydekkerianus
CAGAGATGTTGGCGTGGATGTGGAGAAAAGGACACACTTCTACACTGCTGGTGGGAATGCACACTAATACATTCCCTCTGGAAGGATGTTTGGAGAATACTTAGAGACCTAAAAATAGACCTGCCATTCAACCTATAATTCTTTTACTAGGTTTATACCCAGAAGACCAAAAATCACAATATAACAAAGACATCTGTACCAGAATGTTTATTGCAGCCCAATTTATAATTGCTAAGTCATGGAAGAAGCCCAAGTGCCCATCAACCCACGAATGGACCAGCAATTCGTGGTACATGTATACCATGGAATATTATGCAGCCTTAAAGAACGATGGAGACCTTACCTCTTTCATGTTTACATGGATGGAGCTGGAACATATTCTTCTTAGCAAAATATCTCAAGAATAAAAGAAAAAAGTATCCTATGTCCTCAGCCCTACTATGATGCTAAATTATAGCTTTCACATGAAGGCTATAACCCAACTGTAGCACAAGAATATGGGGAATGGGCCAAGGAAGGGGAAGGGAGGGGGGAAGTTAGGGTGGAGGGAGGGTAATGGGTGGGGCCACACCTACGGTGCATCTTAGAATGGGTACAGGTGAAACTTACTAAAGGTAGAATACAAATGTCTACATACAATAACTAAGAAAATGCCATGAAGGCTATGTTGAACAGTTTGATGAGACTATTTCAGATTGTATATGAAATCAGCACATTGTACCCCTTGATTGCACTAATGTACACAGCTATGATTTAACAATTAAAAAAAAAGAATAAATGTTTATACAAAGGGAATTAATTATAAAAATAAAAGACATTTAAATAAACTACAAGATACAATGTTTCATAACATTATACATGTTTGAAGCACTAGATTAAATATATAATTTTCTAGGGAAAAATGCGATTCACAAAATTGATCAGGTTAGAACAAGTGTCTTTGGAAAAATAGAAGTAGCTATAGAGTTTCTAGTAAGAAAACACCAGTCTATGTGTTCTTGAGGTGAAATTCTGACATAGTTTTAAAGATTAGATGATTCTAATGCTACTTAAATTATTTGAAAGTACAGAAAAAAAGGACCATTTTAAAACTTCAATCTATAATTTGCTTCAAAATAATTCAGAAGAGCAAGTACAGGATTTGTGGAAGTATCTATGAAACAAAATTGGTCTTGAGTCAATAACTATTAAAGCTAAGGGATAGGAACAATAAGATTAATTACACTTTCTCTGCAGTTTACAATGTCTAAAATGTGCAATGTGCTTTTTTTAGTAAATAACATCACAATTTCACAATGAATGGAAAACATTAATGAGTAAAAATGAAAAATAAAAATAGTAATAACTTTTGTAAAGCTATCAGAAATAAACATTAGTGAAAGACTGACTCTCCCCATTAATAGATGATTTGAACAAACATTGCAAGCTATGACAAGTTATTGAAATAAAGAAATAATAAGAATCACTCTCGCTAAAATTTAACTTAAAAATAACAGCATTTTCTGAGGATGATGATCCTTTAAACTACAATTAATTTTTTAAAAGGGGTGAGAAGTCTTTCCAACCAGAATTTTAAAACTTCTTAGAAACATCTCTTGAGAAAAAAAAGGGAAAAACAAATCAAAATTAAAGAATTTATTTTAGAAATGATTAAAACTGTAAAAAGGATACTTTATGAAATATAATTAAAACAACATTTGTGGAAAAATATGTGGTCCTTTAAAAATAATAAGAAAAATTGGGGAGAAGGTATGAATCAACAAGGCATCTATTTCAGAAAGCAACAAGAAGATAACAAAATAAACATGAAGAAAGCAGGAAAAGTAATAAAGATAAAAGCAGATAGTAAGTAGAAAACAAGAAAATAACTAATACATAAACGAGTTGGTTCTTTGATGAGTTCAAAACACCTGATAGAATACCCGTTAGATGAGTGATCCCCAACCTGTGGCACCAGGGACAGGTTTCATGGAAGACAATCTTTCTACCATTGGGGGCTGGAGACTCCAGCATTAGATAATATAATCAAGAGAGGCAAGAACAAGCACAAATACACAAAATCAGAATTATAGAGAAAATAACTGTTGAAATTATAAGAGTTTTTCAACTCTAAGAGAAGACCTTATATAATTCTTTATAAATAAATTTGAAAACTTAAAGAAAAACGATGAATTTCTAGGAAAATAAAATGTACCAAAATCAATTTCAGGAAGAAGAGAACGTCTGCATCTTGGTGCATTTGGAAGAAATGGAGAACGATATCAAAATGCTGAACCCCCAGAAAGGACCTCAACTCAGACACATGTTTTATAGGAACTTTTGTCCAACTTTCAAAGAACAAATAATGCTATTGGTATTTAAACTGATGTAGGACTTACTAAATAAGGAAGACTTCCAAATTAATTTTATGAAGGGAATATAACATAAAACTAATCTCACAGATATTGAAGAAAAGTTATAAACAAATTATTAGCAAATGGAATCCAACAATACAATTTTAAAAATGTATTAGGACTGTCAGATTTGTCCCAGGCGATAAAGACAAAGCCACATCACCATCGTACCTAATGAGGAGGCATCTTTCTCATTATCACAAAAACCACGAACAAGGAAAGATAATACACCCTATTATTTAATATTATAGTGGAGCAATTAGCCAATAGTTCAGACAAGATCAATAAGTTGAGGCTTAAAAATGAAAAGGAAGATAGAAAAATTATTTCTATTTTTTTGTTATGTAGTAGTATACCTTGAAAATCAAAGACAATAAGCAAAAAAGGTAATTCAGAAAACAAAAGACCAGTAACTTAGCAGGTGATAGAAGTTAAAATACAAAAATCAATAGCATTTTTATACTTCAAAATAACCACATTTGGAATACAGAAAGGTAAGAATGCTGCTTATTATAGCAACAGTCAAAACAAAATATCCAGGAATATTTTTTAACAAGATACATGCCAAATCTAAATAAGGAAAAATTTAAAATACCAGTAAAAGGCACAGAAATTAGTCCCAATCAAATGGAAAAACCTTATATGGTCCTGAATAGAAAAATTCTATCTAAATATGTCACTAATTCTAAGTTAATGTATATATTTAATGTGATAACACCACCATTCTGCATGTTTTATTTTATTTGTTTAGTCTGGAACCACACAAGGTGATTTTAAAATTAATATATAAAAAAAACTGTCCAGAAACCCTTGAAAAATATGAACAACTGAGTTGATAAAAATGTATGTATACATATGTATGTGTGTGTATATACATATATAAATAAAAATAACCCATACATAATAAAAATATGTAATTTATATTAATCTATTATTATATCAAATACATATTATGTGTTACATATAAAATATATTGTATTACTCAATACATTAAATATATTATCTATATTTTAAAGCCAGGCTGATATACCAATAGCACAGAGTAGAATATGAAAAAAACTAAAATATATGTGAAAAACTTGTATATGATAAAGGTGCCTCACTAGCCCCTCCCCATAGGGCAGAGTCCCATCTAGTCTTGGCAGCCAAGAGTGCTGGGTCCTAATCACCCAGCTGAGAAGACCCCAATCTCCTCCCCTCCCCAGCATCCTCCTCATCAGTCAGGAGGGTCACCCTAAAAGGAGAGGCCATGCCACACCCAGCTCAAGACAGCAAGGAAGTGTTTTGCTTAGATAGAGAAACAGGTCAGAAGAACACAGCACTCAAGCTTTTTCCCCAGAGAAACTGACTTCATTTGGAAGTGAGGGTAGAGATGTTCAAGTCTCAGGCTGATTATAGAAAATAACAGAGATTTTTGGGAAAGCTATTACAAGAGCCTGAGAATTCCTGAGAATGGCAAGCTAAATTGAATGATCCCCCTTAAAAAAAAAAAGAAAAGAAAAAAGTAAGGATTCCTGACACAGACAACACATGCCATATTTGCAAACGGGATTTATCTGACACTGAGGTAATCCACAGCCGTGAGGCCAGGATGCCACACTTGAAGGCCCAGGGAGAGTCAACAGAAATTCTTATAGATAAACGCAGGAGGAATTGGGATGAAAGTGCTTCTATTGGTGTATTGCCTTTGTGAGGTGGACCCTTTACCATTTACCTGGAAAAGTCTATGCTTATCTCTGCTTTAAATAAAAACTGCACTTCTTTTTCTAGGGCTAAAGTCCTAGCTGCCTCATTTTCCTCTCCTCCTTTTCCTCGCTCTCCCTCTGACTCAACTGAACTCACCAGTTCCACTGAGTGAACTAGATCAGATCCGCAGAACAGCTCAGAAATGAATTCCCCCCTCTAACCAAGGTACATAAGGAGCTCAAACAAATCAATAGGGAAAAGAACAAATAATCCTATTTTAAATGGGCAAAGGATCTAAGTGGACATCTCTCAAAAGAATATAAATTGCCAACAGGTATAGGAAGAAAAATGCTCAACATAATGCTCAACATAAATGCTCAACAGGTATAGGAAAGGTATAGGAAACAGGTATAGGAAAAATGCTCAACATTGATTAGTCATCAGAGAAATGCAAATCAAAACCACAATCTGTTATCATTTCATCCAAGGTAAAATGGTTTTTATCAAAAAGACAGGCAACAACTAAAGCTGTTGAGGATGTGGAGAAAGGAGAACCCTCATGCACTGCTGGTGGAAATACCAATTGGTGCAACCACTATGGAGAACAGTTTGGAGGTTCCGCAAAAAACTGGAAACAAAACTACCATATGACCCAGCAATCCCATGGCTGGGTGTATATCCAAAGGGGGAGAATTTAATATCTCAAAATGCTATCTGCTCCGCCATGTTTATTACAACACTATTCACAATAGCTAAGATCAGGAATCAACCTAAATGTCCATCACAGATGAATGGATAATGAAATGGAAGATTATATGTCCACAGAAAAGAACAGAATCTTTTCATTTGCAACAACATGGATGGAACTGGAGACCGTTATGTTAAATGAAGCACGTCAAGCACAGGAAGACAAATCTCATGTTTTCTCACTTGTACATGGGAGCTAAATTAAAAAAAAAAAAAAATCTCATAGAGACAGAGGCTGAGAAGAGTAACAGGGATAGGGGATAAAGCAGGGAAGGTTAATGGGTGTAAAAATATAGTTAGGCGGTAGGATAGAATGAACAATATTTGATAGCACAACACAGTAACTATAATCAACAATAAGTTAGTGTTTACTTAGTTTCGAACAACTGAAAGAGTAGAATTGGAATGATCCTAATGTAAAAAATTGATAAGTACCCGAAGTGACCAATACCTCAATACCTTAATTACCCTAATTTGATTAATTCATATCGTATGTCTGTGTCAAAAGATCACATGTACCCTACAAATACACACAACTGTTATGTACCCGTAACAATTTTAACAAATAAATTTAAAAAAGAATACAAGATGCAGGATTTTGTTTTTCCGCCTTCCCTGGGACTCAGTTCCTAAGTCACCTTGTGGTGGAGGTGAAGGAAAAATGGAGTTTGCTTGAAAATATTGATCCCTGAACTCTAAGGCATTCTGATTTGGTGGTCCTAGGTGATGTCCAGAAATATGTATTTTTAATAAGAAACCCAAGGATTTGCGGAGTGGGGGGAAGAAATGGTACTTAGCTGTCAGCATTTAATTTCAAAGATTATGAGAATTTATATGCCTTAGTGTAATTCTTTTCTTCTATACTCCTTAGTTTTCATTACATTCATCTGGGTTGAGAAATTTTATTATATAGTGATATAGGTATGCCTAGAATTTTGAGAATTATGTCTATGTGAACAGATTATTAAAAATAATTTAATTAATGGATTTATTTGAACCATATTTCAGAGAAAATTTTGTAATGCAAATAGCAAATTGCTTATAATTATATACCGTAATGAACACTCTAAATAAAAAGCTATTTAACTCAGTAGCACAATAAAGAAATGGTGCCTTAATTTTGGATTACTGTGGATGCTAAGTGAGTTGTCAACTCTCCTCCTTGCTCTGACCTTTCAATCCACTTCTTCCATTGTGCACTTCCTCTTTTGTCTATCCAAAATAAGTAAAGAATTGGCAAATATTTGATTTCAGTTCTCCCTAAATTCAATGACACATTGAGGGCAACAAAACATCCTTTACTCCCAGAACTTGAAGCTACACCTTCCTGTTCAAAGAACTTGCTGACTTCCTTTGCTTCTAGGACACAGCAAGAAATAATGTAGAGAAAAATAAATAAATTTCTTCATGACACACCCATCCCATTCTAATCTTCAAACTAAAATAGCCAAAGGAGATGTTTCTAAACTCAAGTCCAAATTTTGGATTTTGGACTACTACATTATAAAATAAACCATCACCTTTAGTCTATTATAGAAAAATGAAGATAACATCACAATCATATACTTCGAAGGCATGGCTACAGAATATACAATAATTTGTGACTTGAAACTGCTAAGTGCTAAGTGTTATTTTCACTGCTGTGTCTCAGAGAGACTTCATCAGCATTGCCTGTGCTGTGCTCGAGGTCTGGGAGCTCTGTGAAGGCAACCATTCCATTTAGCTTCTTGGTGAGTCATTGATCTAAGCTTTTAGACACTGCTTGAACTTCACGTTTCTTAGAAGGGGTTAGAGCTGGTAGCAGACTGCTCACTGGGGACAGCTTGGAATGCTCCCAAAGCAATATTAATGACAGCTTGAGCTGGATATGTAAGGGAATCTGAAAGGTGAAAAATTATAGGTCTATAAGGTATATTCCTTCCAGTGCTTCCAATTTTGCTCTGGGGTAGATTTTCTCTAAAAATATGTTATCTGAGTTCTGTTAAAAACTCCAATAGCAATAATTCGTCTGGGTTTTCAGCATCTCTGCCAAGTTTTATGGTGAAGATTCTGCAAAGCAGTTGAAATCTGGCACATACTCAGACTCACACTGCTCCTGGGCTCTAAATAATAAATATTCTTATCCACTATTCAATCCAGCTATCCTTCCAGCAGGAGTGAACATGGTTGTCATAAAGCTGAAAAAAGAGCAAAAGGTCTGGAGACACGTTGTGTGTTTTAGTTCAGTTTCCTCTGAAAGTTGAGCCTGAGAAGGGGTTTCGGGACATGTAGTTTGTCTGAGAGATGATCTCAAAAAGCAGAAGTCAGGGAAAGAGAACGTGATCCTCAAAGATGCAATAAGAAAAAAGGACAATGTAAGTGTGTATTATTCCACTACTGATGGCAAGTGAGCTCAGTTCAGCCGGAACCTCCCTCTGAGAAATGAACAGAATCCTTCCAAGAAATGTCTTCACGAAAGTGAAGAGACAGAAGCCTTTATCCACTGACACTTATCTCCCGCTGGTAGAAGGTCACTGCCAAGGGCATTAGCTTCAGGCTCTTCCTACAAATAGACCGAGCAGGTGCTGTTGGCATCTCTGAAAGCCCCGGGACACAGTGCATTGATTCAGGCTGCGGTCGCTGGGGTGCTGCAAGGTGAGTCAGACTTTGTAGGACACTGTGCACTCAGGTGACGCTGAAACTGAGATGAGGCAAGTGGCACCTGCTATAGTCCAGCCTGGTGCGCTGTTCATTCGGCATCTTGTGCCTCAGTAAGTACACTCTGCACCTACATCTTCAGGGGGAGGCCTAGCTGAAATTCTAATAGAAAGCATCATACAGGCCAATTCAGCAGAACAAGTAACGGCCTTCTCTACCGCAACTGATGTCAAGAACTTAATTGGGATTCTTTATCTCCTTCTTCAACCACCCCTTCTAAAGTTCCCTCCCTGTCTAGCCCTTGTGCAGAACTAAGTTGTTTATCTGGCAGAGTGGCCCAGGCCTTCATGCCTGAGGGCTCTGACTTCTGGGTTATCTTACCCCTCTTGTGTCATGGTTCCCACAATTCTCTATTCACAGTTGTCACAAGGCACAGAAACACCGGCCAACTCCTGAGCAGACCTTGAAGTTGCAAATATGCTCTTCCTTCAGCTCCCAATGGCGAACAGAGTAACACTCAAAAAGGAAACTCATTCTTGTGCTGAACTAAGGAGCCCAGAATAAATAATCAGAACTCCAGTTATTGGAAAATCTATTCCTTAGGGGAATATTGCCCCCTTGTCACCCCACCCTGAGCTCTAATCCTAGGATTTGCATTGCACATATTCTGCAGGTGTGTTACTGGAAGTGACAAGGAGAGACGTTATTGCATTTGTATCTTTGCTGGATCCAGACATCTGTGAGTATCCCAGGTCCTTTAAGAATCCGTGTTTTAGCAAAGGGTACCTCTCAAGATTATATTAATACATTCAATCTCTATTGAGTTCTCATCCTTATAATTCAGTTCTGGGCTAGATTTAAAATGTCTCCTCCCTGTGGCTGCAGGAATTTACCTGTTGCCATAGAGTCCTGACTAACGGAGCATACCCTGCCTTGATAGGTGAGAGCAGCAGAGAAATTGAGACAAGGAAGGATGGAAAGGCAATAAAGTGTGTGTTACCTAAGATATTACTGTGAGCAGTAGTCGCTCGGTTCTTCCAGGACTGCTAAGAGGCCTAGACAGTGCTCACAGGATTAACCAGCGGCTCCCTTCCCTCAGGGGAGGGGCTCAATTTTCTGTGTTCCAGGCTGTTCATGACAACAAGCTGAAAAGAGATCCCGCTAAGTCAGGTAAGTGGTTGCCCAAGAGTGACAGAAGTCATAAGGTGCGTGATTAGGTGGGAGGCTGGCAGCACAGAGCAGGCTGAGCATCCCTGGAGCTTCTACCACCTGGAAACCCAGCAGGACATAGAGTCTGCATTACTGTGAAGGTTGCAGGTACCGTGTCTGCTGCACCGTGTTTCAGAGAAGGAGCAGTCTCTTCACCTGATGGACCTCCAGCCCTCTTGGTGTTACACTGTCCTGCCAGCCATCCTGCCCAAACACTGTCCCATCAGTGAGGTGTCTGTGTAAGTGCTCAGAGGACACCAAGACCCACAACATGTTCTCCTGCTTTCTCATGTATTACCCCATGGCTGAGGCTGACTGCATGGAAAAAGGAGGGCAGATGGGCTCGGTGCCCGTAGCTCAGTGGTTAAGGGAGCAGGCCACATACACCTGGGGTGGAAGGTTCGAACCTAGCCCCGGCCTGCTAAACAACAATGGCAACTGCATCAAAAAAATAACTGGGCATTGTAGGGAACACCTGCAGCCCCAACTACTTGGGAGGCTGAGGCAAGAGAAGCCTTAGAAATTGCTGTGAGCTGTAATGCCATGGCATTCTACCGAGGGCAACATAGCAACATAGACTCTGTTTCAAAAAAAAAAAAAAAAAAAAAAAAGAGGATGGCAGATGTTTTTTGCAAACTTTGACCTCACATTTTATAGCGGGGACCCTTGTCTTGGATCACTCCATTCAAGGCACATTAAAATCTGCCCACCCTGAGCTTCATATGTTTCTCCAAAAATAGGAGGCAGGGATTGTGGCAAGCACCAGGCTTGGGGGAGTGATAGACCGGGCTTAGACCCTGCCTTTAACCTACTGTGCACCCTTTGCCCAGGTAAGCACACTGCCTGTGCTTTCACTGCCTCATCCTTAACACAGGGAGATCACCTCTCTTCACAGGCTTGCAGAGGGTTATTTTTCGTTTTGCATGTTTATATATAGTACATATAATATGTACATGCATTTTACACCACCTGATATAAAGGCTCTGCCATTATCCTACCTAGTGGATGGAAGCTTTTCCCGCTGAGCCTTTGCCATCTTCTCCACTTTCCTGGAATGCACCTCTCCCACGCATCCTTCACAGCCTCCCCGACGTGCTTAGTCAGAATTAGTCATCATTCAGTGCCCGATAATACCCATGGCCAGATATAGTCTTACATAAGACATTACCAGATGCCTTTAGAAAATACATCTGTTGCATTTCTTCTTGTTTCTGGTAACCGTGTTGAAAAAGGAAATTATTTAAATCTTCCATGGCTTATAGTTAGAAAACCCCTTATGATCATCTCATTCTTTCCAGACATTTTGATAAATCTCTCTCGACTATTCCAGTGATAGCATATGTAGTTGGTAGACTCAAAGACTCCGTCTACAATTCACAGATAAAACCTCCTGCTAGTTCAGGTTGTCTTCAAAGGTGTGGTTGCAAAGACAGAGCTAGACATGCAACAGATTTTGGGGGAAATGCCATATAGGATAAAGAGGGGGGGCACAAGAGGAAGAATAGAGCCTGTAGCCTGGTATGGCCCCGGAAGAAGAGGAGGGAGAGGAAGGATGGGGCAGGAAGGGCCTCAAAGAGTAGTTGGTACTGAGTTAGTCTCGCAAGCTGCAACTTCCAGGTCAGGTGACTGTGGCCTGTCCCAGGAGCCCTGCTGTGCCCAGTCACTGATGCAGGCAGATGTGGGTAGCAGGGCCTCAGCACATTGCTGTGCATGCAGGGGGCTCAGAAGCATGACCTCATAGGAAGTTCTCCTGAGGGACACAGGGCATTGCTATGGCTATAAACATACCTCTGTCTCAAAGCAGCACCATCCCATTTTGTTTTTTTGTAACTATATGATTTCTGGCCCAAATTCTTTAAATAGTTTGGAGTAAAATTTTTCAAGAGCAGAAGATTTGGACTTATGTAGAGCTCAGCATGTAAATCCATGCCTATAGATCTCACATCATGTCCCAGATGCTCTGAGTGAGGCACAATCACTACAATGATTTTTTTGAGTTCGGCAGGAAGAGAGATGGTGGTTCTGATACTCAGCACTCATTATCTCCCATGCCTGACATTTGGCTCAGCTCATTCAAGTCCCATCCTGCCCCAGATGTGTAGAATTTTAATGAACAGTTAGTTAAGTTTTGGTTGTGCTGAATGTTGATCTTTTCTGAGTAGCTGATGGCAGAATTTTTGCTGCGTCGTGAGATTCCGGCATGTGCCCAACTCCAGGTATTCCAGGCAATGCCTCTGACTGATCCAGAGCTTTCTGTCTCATTCAGCGACTCACTCCTTCATTTTTCTATTCCTCGCCCGTGTCTTGTGAAGGGATGTCCATGTTTGCTGCAGCTGGCAGGTGGAGAGCGGGGCCTCAGTCTGCTCTTCCAACAGAAAGCTTTTTCTCTGTTCTGCGGTTTTCTCAAACACCTTCACAGCCACTTACCGGTTTGCCAAGCTCATCTTTTGTCTCTATTGATGAGTGTTCAGCAGCATTGTTTTTCCTAGGAGGGAGGCTTTCCCTGACTACAGATCAATTTGGACTTGACGTTTAAAGCTAAGACTTCCTTCCATTTCTGAGTAGTTTTCTTGATAACAGTTTCTATCCTCTGTCAGGTCCAATGCTATTTAGTTATCTTTTCTAATTTAGCATTAAGAACCTTGCAGAAAATATCAACCACCTGGCACTTCTGGGAGTTCTGACACTCCAGTGTTAGTCAGTTGTAATTTGTCTGTTTGTTGATAAATGGAGAATCCAGGCAAGTTTAGACTCAGCATCCTGCACCAAGGGAAACTGAATGCCTTGAGCTTTCTCTTCCAGGTGGAGTGACATAGTTCACTAATACAATTTTTGGTGGGGTACACACATGTCACTTGACTTTATCTCCCCAAAGAGAGTTGAAAGGGCAGGTTTGATCTGATAGGGAGGGGGAAGACTCAGTGCTTGAGGCTGGCTGTGAAGAACTCTTACTGCTTCCCCAAAAGACGAGGTCCAAGAATTAGAATATCCTCCTAATGCAGGCAGCCAGATTCTCGTACATGGACGAGGTCCAAGTCTTAGAATATCCTCCTAATGCAGGCAGCCAGATTCTCATACATGATGTCGCTAGATGAAAATAGGTTCAGCTCTGAAAAGAATACTTCTTCCTTTAACCGTTTTCTGCCTTCCTAGGACAATCATCATTTAAGAAGGTAAATGCTTCACAAACAGCAGTTCATTATTTATCAAATCATTTTTGGGAAGTACAATGAAAAAAAGAAGTGTACAATTCTAACCTGAATGAAATCCGAGGTGGTGATTAAAGTAATCATTGATATCTCTCTGTTTCCACATTCTGACCATTTTATTTAATATTGGCTGTCATCTTTCTTTTATATACTGCCATCTTTTATATACTCTCATTTTAAATTAGGCACCAATTGTTTGGCATACAAACAAAATATATGGCTAATAGGACATGTTATAAGTACCCTCCATTATATTTATCCATGCTTTCTATCGGCTATTTCATTGTACTTACTTATGGCAAGGGAATAAAAGGAGCTTTTTTCCTTTTCCTTTGGATAAATTTTATTTTGTTCTATTTCATGTTCTGTCTGCTTTTCCTGGGGACAAGGTCTGCGGTTATAGACCTTTGTTTCTTGCCTGCATGTGTTTGGCCACTTAGCACAGTGGCAGTTGTCAGAACAGGAGGAAACACAAAGGTAGGCGGCCTCGTTCTCCCCTGTTTGACCTTGAGGTCTGATATTTAAGGGGGCTTCTTACACTGTGTCCCCACATGACAAAGAGAATGCTATGAATGCCTTGGAACCACTTTCAGCTCAATTCCATTAAGTGAAAATTTATGGAAAGTACTTCCATAGACTTATAGGGGCATACTTTTTATGATTATTATTATTGATTGCAATTGGTTTCAGTCCCATTCTATACCTGGTATCCAGAGTCCATGGTAGGGATGGATAAGGTGCCCGTGACCTTGGATTCTGCTGTTTGTTTTCCTATCATTTGTCCTTAAAGCATCAAATGCAGGACATCTGTTCTATTTTACACACACTGAAGTGCACTTTAATTTTTCATAGTGGTTTTACTTTCTGAACACTTTAATTCTTTAGGATTCATCTTCTCTAGATGGTAGTCTCAATGCACTAGAGTTTAAACTAGGAACAGTTTGTAAGGGCATATACCAAATTCCGACATCAGAGATTCTGGCTACGAGAAAGAGCTGTGGGGAAAGTATTTTCAGACTTGGCATTTACATAAAACCATTACGAAAAGAAAAAAATATATAACCAGAATTTATGTGTGGATGTTTATTCTTCACTCTCTTTTCTAGTTTTGTATGGAATACATGTTTGAGATAAAAAACAAAGATTGCAATAATACTTGTGAAAAGGCTAACATTCCATAATCCCTTGCAATAGATTAGGCACTGAATTGTAAAAATCATGAAATATTATCCAGTTCCTATAGTATTCCCAAAGAGGAAAATTAGTGTAACTGGGTTCTCCTAATGGACACAGGACACAAAGGGGAACTCCTGTGTTCCATGGCTGCTCAGGTCTGTCCACCGTGGTTGCAGGGAGTGGAAGGAAGAATAGTGACAGCAGCCGTCGGAGATGGGTGTGGAGGGATGTTCCAGACCACCACCAGAGTTGTCCAGACTTGCACAGTTGTCCCCCTTTGGGGGAGGTCTACAGAGTGAATGCATGGAGGATGGTCTCTGCCTCAGTGTGGAAAATCATGAGGGTGGAAAAATAACATCAGGCTTGGCTGGTGAGCGTCACAAAACAAGCTAAAATGAAGAAATCATCTCTCCTGGCTCCACAGTCCATGTTGTTGGTAAACTGGAACCTGAGACCCTCTTGGGATTCCAGGGTGAAGTCAACTCAGTTCACAGGATTTCCTATATTACTTCTTTGAGGTTGGTACTGGAAAAAATCAGGGTGCTGTGTGTTAGTTACATCAATAGGACGAACAGAGAGTTTTAAATTCAAAATCTCCCGTCGTCTCCCACATAATGCACAGTGCCTGGTCTCTGAAGGCCTCATGGGTCCCCTCCCAATACTGATGACTGCGCACAACTCTGCCCTCACTGTTCCCGGCAGTCAGGGCACCCTGCTACGGAGTCATGGAGAGGACGCTGCAGGGAATCACACTGGGAAAGGAAAGCAGAGGTCGGCAGTGGTGCTGGGAAGCAGCTGTGACTCTCAAAGTTAAGGACAGGCCATTCTTTTTCCCTGGTGTCTTGCCCTTGAATGAGCCTTTTCATGATGTTACGAGAATTTTAAAATGTACTCTGGAGAATATTAGAGATAACATGTTAGAGCATTCTCCAGAAGTGTCCAGAAAGTCCATGAAGAGGGATACAAAAGTGAATTGTCTTTGAATGTGAGGATTCCTCAACTATCCTTTTAATTTTATTTGCCCCAGGTTATACAGGGATGCAAAAGTCACAGCTGCATCCCTCGTGGAGCACACAGAAAAGAGATACAGAAACAAATAAACACATTTTGGCTATTTTGTGCCAAAAGAGGTGGGGAATTTGAGGAAAGGTCAACAGGGAAGAGGTCACATCCCTTGAGTGTCCTAGAAGGGTGCCTGAAAGAAGAGATCCTTGTTTAGTCACCAAACACTTTACTCTTTACCCTGTTATATTGAGGCGGTAGCGACATCTATCCAAAATAAATAGCTTTGTGTTTTTAGCAACGATACATTTCCAGAAAGAGTCTCACATTTTGAGGAAGTTTCTTGAAGAAACAATTTCACAAGCTACAACACCGCAGAACTGGTGGAGGATGGATAGTAATGGTAAGTCGTGGATAGAAAGCTTAAAGCTGTTTTATTCTTGGACAGAAAGCCTAAGAAATTTCAGACACTTAAATATAGATCATTTCCTTAGATTTTACTCCTCTAGAAAACATTCGGCTTAAGGGAGGAAAAATAACGGTTCTTAACCTCATTTCTATTCCACACTCCATGCACATCATGTTATAAATTCTGATTAACATTTGTATGATTAAAAAAAGAGAAAGTTTTAAGGAAAAATCAGAAAAAGTCAATCATGTTCTAAAACTTTAGCAAATACACTCTTGATCATTGAGTTCTTGGTGATAACAAAGGCATATATTATTAACCTTATAATTTTTAGAACATGTAATACATATAGAACATGAGACTTTGTCTTTAGGTAACTTACAAAAATTAGGCTCATTACTTTATGATCCCCCCTCAGACTCACTCATAAAGAGTAAGGTGTGTGTCTTTTCTGACTCGAACTCCTAGGAAAGTGCTTTGCAAACTGCATGGACCAGGATGAGGGGTGCATTGCCACTTCACCACATTCATGCTGCGAATGACACAGGATGTGTTCACCATCTGGATAGAAAGATGATACACAGCCTGGCTAACAACTGCATTTCATTCTCTTTTCTTTTCATCTGTCTGTAGCACAATAAAGGAAATTAAAATCAGTGATTAATTGTGTTTGAGTGCATTATCATCAAGACTGAATCTATAAACAAGGCACCAAATGGGAAGCTATTTAATCACATTCTTTTTTTTCCCTGTGTATATAACTCAGTGTATCATTGTC
The DNA here is from genome assembly GCA_963574355.1 of Loris lydekkerianus. Classification (NCBI taxonomy): domain Eukaryota; kingdom Metazoa; phylum Chordata; class Mammalia; order Primates; family Lorisidae; genus Loris; species Loris lydekkerianus. The sequence continues at coordinate 15,247 of CAUYPK010061243.1, forward strand.
CATATAACTGACATTTATTTTATTCAGAAGAGGAAAAGACACTCAGTCTTATCTGAGCGTTTCTCCTGTGTTAATGGAACATTCTATTTTCCTTGAAGAATTTTTATTTAGAAAAATATGCAAAAAATGCATTTCTTAAATTAAAATCATCATCAGATAACCTTTTTGAAAACATTACTATTTCAGATTTTCCCCTTAACTGTTTGTTATTAGTTTATTTTAGTTCCTAGAAATCTTGGGCGTGAATGCTAACATTTCAAATTTCCCAGAAGCCTATTGAAAAGAGTTTAGGAAGGCTGTTCCTTTCATTGAAACAGATATCTTATTGCATTAGTTTTATTTAGGAATAAGGATACTCCTAAAATAGAAAAAAAAAGGTGATCGAAATTTTTTTCATCATCAAACTTCCTTCCTGAGATATGTTTATGCCCTAGAAAAACTGGCTCACTTCATATATTGAAGTGCATTTGATTAATTATTCGTGCAGTGATGAAGACATTTGGTTTGAATGGATTATGGTATTGGCAGTGAATAAACTGAATTAGTGTTTACAGCACTGGACACACAAAACAGAAGATGAATCTGGAGAAAATTTTGAGAATAAATATTTTCAGACATGAAATTTACCTCCCTTTTAAAGTATTTGTGACTTACAATTGAAGTCACAAGTGAATTCATTTACTTAGTTAAGTATTTATATAATAAACTACTCAGTGCTTAAGTCTCCTTAAAGTACATTATGGTCATTCAAGAAAAACAGAGATGTCCTTGTACAGAAGCATTTCCTAGAATTTGTATAATTGTCACTTCTCTGACTATCTACCTAATAGCTTTATTTGAAAAGAGGCTCAGTGACAGGGCTAGACCTGTGATTTTTACTCAGACCTCACGTATGTCACACTTTCCCAAATTACAGAAGAACAGAATGTTATAATTTAAAATTTTCCATTGTCCTAAACCCACTGTCACTTAATCTGCCTGGGCTTCAGTTTTTTAATCTATGTGGTAAGGACAAAGATCTTTCCATTCCCTATGTAATTTCATCCCTGCAGGAGTACATTGGAACAAATATCATTCCATTGCTGGTAGAATGCCTTCTACCAAGGCTGACTGGCCTTTCCTAGTTCACATGTGAGGATGGTAAAGTTAATAGGCATGGGTGATGATTTGATCAAAATGCTGATGAAGTATTCTTATTTGTCCAAGACTTTACACAATGAGAGGTTAAGCAGAGCCCTCTAAGTGTACACAACAATACAGGTGCCATCACCTTGATTTGTGGATATGTAGTTATTTTGGCATCAAGCTATTTTACATAATAGAATCTTCACAGCTGGACTCTTAACAAACTTCCATCCTGTAAAGGTTCTCACCTGAAGCGAGAGCCACGACTGGAGGCAGAGAGCTCAATTAGGTAAATCACCCTGGAAATGCCTCTCCTTTAAAGAAAAATGCATACAACCAGGAAAGCCTGAGAGCCCTGGAACACCAGTACCTGTTTTCTTTAGGCTCTTCTAGGATAAAGACTGGGTGTCAACAGAAGATATGCAGGATGATAAGAAGAAATGCCCACAGAATATTTTCCCTGGGCTGACCAGTGATTTGCTTGGTGTGCACGTTGACACTGAGAGGCAAAGCCTGGGTCTGTGTATAAAAAAGATTGGAGCCTTTAACACCAAAATAAACAAAAGGATTTGGGGGGAGAAAAAAATATGATTATATTAATTTCTATAGATTGCAGATTACATACAAATGATATGTAATGTGTACAATATGTATTAATTTTTAACAATATATGTATATTTTTATTGTTGGGCAATCATTGAGGGTACAAAGACACAGCTCATACTGCTTGCATTTGTTAGGTAAAGTCCCTCTTATGATTGTGACCTGCCCCCAGGAGGTATGTACTGATGTTAAGAGAAGCAGTTAGAAATAGAAATGTAAAAAAAGCTCATGACATTAAATTTGTTAGTTATTCCTTATTCTTTCTAATTTTTCTTTATCAAAATATTCAAAGTAAATATTACCATTTTTGTTTCAAAACCTTTTTTCTTAATAAGAAATAAACCTTACAAATATAATCAAAGCTCCCTCTATCATTTAATTCCCCAAATAGCCCAAAGTTTGTGGGAGTGGCTGCATTTGTGTGCTGCCGTAGACTGTGTGTGAGATGTGCTTTTATGGTTCACATACATTATGTGACATTTAACATATTTTTGCATTTGCTGTTTGCACGTAACATAGTTTTACAGATTTATCATATTGATCCATATTCATTCAGCTTATTAATTTTCCCTGATATAGGTTTTCACCCTATGCCTATACCACCATTTGCTTTAGATCACTGGTTCTCGACCTTCCTAATGTCGCCACCCTTTCATACAGTTCCTATGGATCACGACCCATAGGTTGAGAACTGCTGTTTTTATTTATTTATTTATTTATTTATTTTTTGAGACAGACCCTCAAGCTGTCCCCCTGAGTAGAGTGCTGTGGCATCACGGCTCACAGCAACCTTTAACTCCTGGGCTTAAATGATTCTCTTGCCTCACTCTCCCAAGTAGCTGGGACTACCGGTGCACACCACAACTCCCAGCTATTTTTTGGGTTGTAGTTGTCATTGTTGTTTGGCAGGACCAGCCTGGATTTGAACCTGCCAGCTCTGGTGTATGTGGCTGGCGCTTTAGCCACTTGAGCTACAGGCAGTGAGCCAGACAACCGCTGTTTTAGATGATTTCTAATTTTCAGCTATTACCAATAATGATCCAGCAGACATTGTTAGATAGTCTTTGTGCATGTGTGTGTGGTTTTCTCTCAGAAAGAGATTTATGTAGTGGAATTTCTGCTACACATACTATATACATATACTTTATGTATATTATCTACATATATTTTATGTATAACATATACATATATTTTATTTATTTCAGCTGTACCCTACATTTCAGAATAACTCTTGAAAGTGGTGGACTGAACACTTCTTAGCACATATGAGTTTTTGGTTCCCAAAGCCCTTGCCATAGTTTTGTGCTTTCATGCTTGCAAAGATCATAAAGTCTTATACCTTTTAAATTGTACCTTTTCGTTCTCTATTGTATTCCCATAACAATTCACTATTCATTTTTATCATCCTTTGTGAATCTTATCACAGTAATAATTTTTTCTATGAAATTATTGGTTTTCTATCACTGATTTGTAGAGATTCTCTTTATATAATGGGTATTACATTTTTACTTATGTATTTTGTAAATATCTTATCCAGTTTTCTGGTTTGTATTTAACCTTTAATTAGGATTTCTCAAATTTTTATTTTAATGTAGTCTAATGCAGCGGTTCTCAACCTGTGGGTCATGACCCCTTTTTAACAATGAAAATACATTACAGCATTAGGAAGGTTGAGAACCACTGGTCTAATGTATCATTCTTTTCTTTCATTCACCAATTTTTTTTAATATTTAATGAATCATTCCTTACACCAAGTTATTAGTTTCCCAAATGTACTTTTACATGTTTTAAAGACTCAATCGTTGTAAGTCATTTCCTAAGATTCAAATCTTTATCCTGCATAGATACAGAATCTTGTAATAGGGTGTAAGATACAGATTTTATTTATATGTGGATAAACAATGATTCTAACATTATTTATTGAACAGTGTGATTTTAAAAGTTTTTTAAGATCAAATTAGAAAAATACTAGTGGGGCTGGAGAAGGTGACTCACACCTATGATCCTAGCACTCTGGGAGGCCAAGGCAGGTGGAATGCTTGAGCTCAGGAGTTTGAGACCAGCCTAAGTAAATCCAGACCTCATCTCCAGAAATAGAAAAACTAGCCAGGAGTTGTGGCAGGTGCCTGTACTTCCCATCTACTGAGGAGGCTGAGAGAAGAGGATCACTTGAGCCCAAGAGTTTAAGTTTGCTGTGACTCCACATGGTACTCAATCCCAGGGTGACTGAGGGATTGGGAAAAAAAAAAAAAAAAAAAAAAAAAATATATATATATATATATATATATATATGAGTTATTTATTACAATAACTGTAAATTTATATATTGGCATCTTTATGATTGTAAACCTTTCCATCCATAAACATAGTCTACTTGTGTTTTATTTGGGTATTATTTATGTTACTCAGTACAATTAAATGAATGATCTCATATATGTATTCTGGATTAATTCTTAGGTATTAATGTTTTATCTTGTTGTGAGTGTGATATTGTAAAATAATGTTTTCCAACTGGTTGCTGCTATTTTATAAGGATTTCATCATTTTGTCTTACTCAGTCTTTATCTTTAACGATCTTACTGATTTAAGTGATTTATCCACAGATTTTCTTGGATTTTCTATGGGTAATCTCCAGAGAATGACAGTTCACATCTTCTTGTTTCTAATTGTATAACATTTATTTGTTCTATTTTAACTTCAATAGTTGGGAACTCCAGGAAAATAACAAACGCTGTCAGTAAACATCTCTGTCCTTTTCCTGGCTTTTGTAGAAAACATTGTGCTTCAACATTAAATATTTTGGTGTTCTTGTTTTTCTTATAGATTAATCTATCAGTTTAAGAAATTTGTCTTCTAATCCTAGTTTGGTATAAATAGTTTAATGTAAATGGATATTGTATCTTAGCATATGTTCCCCCATCCACAGCATCTTGAGATAATCCTATGGGTTCCTTCCTTCGATATGTTAATGAGATGAATGACATCAGAAGACTTTTTTTTATAATTCAAGCGTTCCTGTAATATTGGATTAAACCAATACCATTATTCTGTATTACTAATGTATTTCTTATGTCTCAGTGGACTTATTTTTCTAAGGAGAAGAATATTTATAATTATAATATTGTGAGAAGTGGGAGCGGCTCCTGTCACTCTCATATCTCTCAGGGACTTGCAGAACTTTTCTTCCCTTTCACACAACTTTGTGTTCTCCTGGTTTACAGGTAGTTCCCAAGGGAGGAATGCTTCTTTAGATGACAGATTTCAACAAAGTGAAAGTTCCAATGCCACCTGGGTATATTTGGCTCTTCTTGAAACAAAAGGGATAGAAAACACTAAGTATATTGACGGAGGTAATCGATCTGGAGATAGTCCAGGGGAAATTGGGTTTCTCCATACAGTGAGGACAGTGAGTGCTCTGAATGGAAGACAGGATTTCCTCAGTAATTCATGTGTAATAGAATAGGCCAGCTGTTACAGAGCTGTATACTGAGAAAAAATATTCCTCTTCCTAATGCCAGTGGGTGGTTTTAAGCAATGTGGCTTTCTCTGCTGCTTCCCTTTGGCTGCACCTCTTCTGTTCTTGAAATGAAACTCACTCCAGGGTAGATCCCACTACCAGCTGACCCTCCTTATTAGCCCTGCTGCAAACAAGACATTTTGTATTAGGCCCTCCGGGGATTTTCTCAACCTTGGAAAAGTACGTAGTTTTAATTTACCATTCTATTTTTTTCTGAGAGCTGGCTACGAGCATCCTTTCTCTGCCTCCTCTCTTTCCCTTACTTACAACTGTTTAGAAAATCCCCCTTAGCTTGTGCTTCAGGGTCATGGTCGTCCTCTGGTTTTATCCAACGGCAGTTATGTTACTTTGCTTTTTTGTTTGTTGCTTCTATCTTCAAATTAGAAATCTCAGAGTTCATTATACTTAAATTGATATTAGCATTAATACCTGTATCCTCCCTTTTATTTTCCATTTGTTTTATAGGGTCTAAAAGAGTGATATATTGTTTGGATTTCCTGTGGAATGAAATATAAAAGATTTTTTTCTTTTTCTTTTTTTTTTACTTAGAGTCAGCATGCTGAAATAAAAATGGTGTAGGCTCCGCCATTAGCAGAACTTGGTTTGAATTATTTTTATCCCACCTATTAGATGTTTCATATTGAGTAAGTTATTTATTTATTCATCATTGGAATCTTCCCCTGTCTGGAAACCTCGGAGGGTTTTGTCATTAAATGGTGTAAGAGAAACGTCTGGAACATATGAGTCACTTAATAAATGTTAGTTCCCGTCCTTTAAATGATTGAGGGTTAAATCTTATTTAAAAGAGAAAAAAAGGATGGGGAGGTGGAGGAGAAGAAATGTCTTTGTGCAGATCAGCTTGGTAAACCTAGATATTAGTATTACTAAAGGAAGTTTATGAACCATATTGTGTCAGTATCCTAGAGGCTGGCCAAAGGAACAAAAGTAGACTATTAACAACGAACAATCCAAGATCATCTCTAGAACGCTAACTGTGGAGCAAACTATTGAATGGCAGTGACTAAATGTGTACTCCTAAGGTAAAAAGGACTCTTTTGTTTGATGGCCTACCCAGGGTCATACATTTTTGAATTAATTACAATTGTTTGAATTAGCTGAGATCACCTGACAATCCAGTTTTCAGTCTTCTTCTGACAGTCTTCTGAGTTTCAGCTCCACGTAATGCAACAATAGGCTAAAGCCGAGTGCTGCCTGCCTCCTTCAGACAAGCCTGTCCTCGCCTGCTGCCAGGACCACACCTGCTGCCTGGCCCTGTACACCTTTCTGTTTGCCATGCCTATTGTAAATGGTTAGTGAAAATAGCAAAATTTCTAGAATATTATTTTTTTATTTGCCAAAGCAAAATTATTTTATAAATTATAAAAATAATAGACTTAAATTTGACTAGCAATATTTCCAGCCACCCCTAACTATTAAATGATAAATGAATAGGTTGATCACATAAATATTGTATTAAAATCAACTGTCTGGAAACTTCTGCTGTTGCAGGAAGACGAGGCCCAATGGAGAGAAAGAGCACCCAAACACCATGTTTATAAGAGGAAGGGCTTTATTCACCAGCCGAGAGCTTATGGCATAGAAGAATTCCATATGTCCGCACTCCCGGACTGGCTTGGTCTTTCCCTTTTTATCAATAGTGAAAAAGTTCCAACACACAGGTACCCTTTTCACTGGCCATTTTAAATCAAGCAGGAGATGCTATTCCAGCCCCCACAGAACTATAGGATTTCACGGAACTTGGAAATTTCCAAGTTCCAGGAAGTTAAGTCCACAAATTCCTAAGAGCTGAGTCACCATGGAGAGGACCCTGCAGGTGTATCTTTGTGGTCTCTTTGAGAAGACCTGTTCTCCTAGACCTCACCCTTCTCAGGTATCCTCCCTCACTGAAATACCAGATTTTTGTTTTTAAGGCTGCAAATAGTAATCCTAGAACTCTGGGAGGCTAAGGCAGGAGGATTGCTTGAGCTCAGGAATTCGCAACCAGCCTGAGCAAGAATGAGACCTGAGGTCTGTATCAAAAATAGAAAAAACTATCCAGGCACTGAGCCAGGCACCTGTAGTCACAACTACCTGACAGGCTGGGGCAAGAGGATCATTTAAGCCCAAGAGTTTGAGGTTGCTGTAAGGCAGGCTGATGCTATGACCCACTAGTTGGGAAAAAGAGTAAGACTCTGTCTCAAAAATTAAAAAAAAAAATTAATAAAATAAAAAAGCTTTAAATAAAAGATGACATTATTTGTACCAGATTCTCGACTCTTTATACCTTTGGATTTTTTGTCTTCCATGTACTTGAATCCTTTGAAGTCAACCAGGGCTGACTGCAGAAGACTCTTTGTGCAATCCGATCAGGCTAATTTCAATTTTAAGTGCAGGAGACAGGCATGCTTTTCGTTGCCTCCTTTGTGAAGCTGAGATGGATTGACTAGTGTTGTGTTAGTAAGATTTCTAACTGCTTAGAAATTTGGACAAATGCTTAGGACAAAGGCTATCTTAAGTGGACTGTTAACTAATAAATAGACGTCAAGTCTTAAAATCTTCCACTGGCAAGTTTATTTTAAGAGCAAAGCTCCGCTAACACACAGGACACATTTCACTTTGCAGTTTCATCTGAAAAGCTACCAGTATTTATATTCCCACATGATTTGAATAAGAAGTGGAAATAAGGAGTACCTGTTTATAATAATATACAGACTTGTAAGCACAAGAATAGGTAAGAAATAGTAGTTTCACGTAGATTCAAATACACTGTCTGAATTCCTATTTTGCCTTATCCATTTAAAATACTTCATAGAAATGTCTTTTTCAAAAAGTGGGTAGAATACAAAGAGGCAAGCACTTAAATAACTAAAATTGTTAATATCTTAAATAATAACCCAATTGGGCACAAAATTTGTGCCAAGTTCGGGTTTTTTGGCACAAATTTTGTGCCGAAAAAATCGGCTTATACTCGAGTATATACGGTAGGTACTAGTTTCTCTTTAAAGGTTTGGTAGAATTCTGGCGTGAAGCCATCTGGTCCCGGGCTTTTCTTTTTAGGGAGATTTTATATGGTTGATGCTATTTCAGAACTTGATATTGGCCTGTTCAACGTTTCCAGCTAAGTCTTGGAAGGTGACCACTGCTTTCTGCTGTGCTATTCTTTGGCAAAGCATTTAGAAAAAGCTCCTCCACTTAGTTTGCTCAGAAATACTTAGGAAGTTAGTCATTTTACATAACTGAGTCAATTTCAATGATGAATGCTATTTTCTAACATGAGCTATAAGTATATGAATTTAAAATTAGATCATATTTATGTCTGTCATTTAAAGAATATACTGAAAATAGGATTTGCTAAAAACATTTATGATACTATAGAAAATTCAATAGTGTCCATATAAAAGTTAATAGCAGACAGAAATCTTCTGAAGCACTTGTGTCAGACATAGGATCAGCTGGAGTGTGAGGAGGTGACAGGCTGTCCTGGAAGATTTACCTGTGCACACAGCCCAAAAAGCCTCAGTCAATGAGTGCAAGCATGGGATTATCCTTGGACAGGAACAAAGAGCAAAAGTTTCTGGAAATAAATGTCTATCTAACCTCATGCAGAGCTTTTTGGATTAACATCTTCACTGATACCTCTTTTGCCTAGTAGAAATCTTCCCTTCTCATCACTGCCCATCAACAAACCTTTATTAAGTCTCCTGAAGGTGTCCGAGACTGTGTCCGAGTAGCAGGAGCAGGCAGACAGGGTGAGCCAGGATTGGAGCCCATGATGAACTCTAAAAGAGTTCTGCTGATCTCTGACATAATATGCCTGTTCTTTGGGATTATAACGCTGTATTTGAAATAAATGTTACTGCCAGCCCTTTTTAAAAAGGGAATTTTAATCTCACTATCTAAGGTGATTCATGGATGTGACAAATTCCTCAGGGTTCTTATAACTATCTCTTCTACCTTTTCTACTATGATAAAAGGAAATAAGCTGTAGTATTTTTAAAGTGAAATATATTTCTGTTCTCCACACCTTTCCTACTTCACCAAAGAAACAGCAAAAGTCAAATTCCTTTGTCACTTACACCATAGTGGGTAGGGATGGCTGTCATGGAGCCCAGGAACTTTTGTGCCCAGGGCAAACCCTCAATTGATATTCACGAACAGAGAACACATACCATTGGAGAAACAGAATGCAATGGTATTAGTAGGGCTAAATATAAGAGATAGAAAAGTAATTTGAGCACCTTGGGAAAAATTACCAATCATAGCATTCTACATGCCAGAAAAAATGAACGATGGTATCGACATATGAAATTATGCTATTATAGTTCTATTATGGACGATATGCAGAACATAATCATTTTACCTTTAAATAATGTTACCTAATAATTAGAAAGGCTTAACTTATCTTATATAAGATTTGGTAATCTGGCCTATTGTAATACTGTGATAAAACAATGAATTCAAGTTGAAAGAAAAAAAATATGCCAACGTACATTCCACCTAGTCTCATACACTGTTATTGCCCAACCCAACTTCTTCTGCCTCTTCAGTCCTCCACTGATACTGGGCTCATGTTCAACTTCCACCTGGGAGATGCTGGGCTTCCATATTCTGCCCACATGTCTAGGGAAATGAAGTCTCTGTAGATGGCTTGCCGTATGAGCTTAAACACTAGGTTTTCTCTTGGTAAAGAGGAAAATAATGCAGCCAATAGTTCCTAAACATGGCTGACTCAGCATCCATGTAAATAACGGTCAAATCAAATACAGATGTCTAAGCCTCACCCTACTTCAGTTATGCTGCGGAACAAACACTGCTAAAATGCTCAGTAGCTTACAGGTGTTTATTTCTCACGCACAGATGTGAATTGTGTTGTGGCTTAGTTGAAATGGTGCTATACTCCAAATGTCTGTGTCCTCTCCTTCAGTTAATATATTAAAGTCTAATCACCAAGATGAGGGTGGTGGAAGATGAGGGTTTTAGGAAATAATTAGGTCATAAGGGTGGAAGGGTCTTGGCTAGGATTAGTGTTCTTATAAAGCAGACTCTGGAGTGTTCTAGTGTTCTATAAAGCAGACTTCTACCACGTGTAGACACAGGTGGGAGGTGCTGTCTGTGGAATGGGCCCACACCAGATTCTGAAGCTTTGCTGCCTTAATCTTTGACTTATGAACCTCCAGAACTATGAGAAACACACTTCTGTTGTTTACAAGCTACCTAGTCTGTGGTATTTTATTATAGTGGCTGGAATAGACTGAGACACCTGGTCTGGGCTATGCTTGGGTTTAAGTCCCATGTGCCTGTCTTTCTAGAACACAGACAGAAGGAACAGTAGCCACCTGGGACCTGTACTTTTCGTGGCAGTGGCACGAGAATAATAAGGGAAATTAAAACATGTGATGATCTTTATCCATGTAAACATGAAAGAGGTAAAG
>CAUYPK010061244.1:0-78289 GCA_963574355.1 Loris lydekkerianus
GGGAGGTAGGTGGAAGGAGGCAAATTGGTGAGAATACTCTTGTGGTGCATCTTACAATGGTATATGTGAAACTTAGTAAATGTGGAATGTAAATGTCTTAACACAGTAACTGTGAAATTGCCAGGAAGGCTATGTTAACCACTGCATACCTCTTAGAAGACAGCAGGGGCAACCATTCTGCCTCCTGTTGGGTGAGCATAAGAGCCCCACCCCCACTGTCTCCCCTGTAGAGAAGGGGGACCCAGGCCTGGGAGGGAGCTTTGCATGTCCTCTTTAGATTTTTTTTTTTTTTAATTTCAAAATATTACGGGGGTACAAATGTTTTGGCTACATAAATTTACATTTGTACAGATTGAATCCAAGTTATAAATGTGCCCACCACCCAGAAAGCGTGCATGCTCTTTAGATATTGAGGTTGACGCCCCCATTTGAAAACCAGCCCCAGGATTGCTTATGCATTTCTCTGAGCGCCATCACAGCTACTTCTGACCACCAGGCAGCTATAAAGTTCTGTCTGCATGTGCAGCTGATCACTCTTGCCACCGCATATGTATGTGAGTAGACTTTTTGCCAAAATTATTTTCATTCTAAGATGCTTCCCTTTCGGCTACAGTTACAGTACTGGGGCAGGCAGGGTTTGCCAGTTTGTGCACTGTGATGATGCTTCCCGAGGCACAAACAGTGGTAAGTGTATTACCTTTGTCATAAAACCCCGTCTGTGGTGTTTAATCCTAAAATAGACTTATTTAGAGTCAGCCATGATTAAGCAGTTCAGGGCTTATTAGTAAAAATAATGAGGAGTTGGAAATGCAGAGGAATTTATGTTAATAATTACAAATAGAAGCACTTGGTGTGCTACCATAAAAGATTGATTTGCATGCCTCCTTTACCAAGCAGTGGAGTCCTAAGGATGGACTGGGAGAGGGTCTCCAGTTCCCATAATCTCAGGGCCTAATAGCAGGTGATCCCTAGATGTGCGGAGAATGAATGGATAAGTGAAATTTATAGAATTTGAAATGCTATTTTGGCGCTTTTGATTTGTACAAAAAAAAAAAGGAAGAAAAGAAAAAATCCATTCCTGCACTCTGAATGAAAGTTGGCCAGGAAGACATTAGCTATTTCCAGTTTTCCTGTCCCCCTAACTTATAAGAACGTACTACTTTCCATCTGCCTTCACCACAATTTCCATACACTTCAATAGTGAAAGCCGGAAATCTTATATTTAAAACAAATTTTGGAAAGTACTTCCATTTTTAAAGTAAAACCAAAATACAGACATCCCTCAGCACTCTGATACCAAAATCCACAGATACTCAAGTCTCGTATACAAAGTGGTACAATATTTGCATATGACCTATGCATGTCTTCCCATGCATAACACTTTATATCCTCTCCAGATTAGATTATATGATACATTATAAATACTATGTAAATAGTTGTTAAACTGTATTGTTGAGGGAATAATGACCAGGAAAAAGTCTGTACATGTTCAGGAGATACACAGCCATCTACTTTTAAAAAATGTTTTTTTCTTTTTTTTAATATTTTTGATCCACGCTTTGTTGGATGCGTGGATGTGGAACTCCATGGATTGGATATGGAGTGCTGACTGTACTAGGCCAGGGATAATAAGCACAAGAAAGAAATCATAGATAAGAGAAAACCATGAGACAACATATTAAAAAAACAGACATAAATAAGATATTGTTGTATAAAGCTTTTAAAGTATTGTATTTTGGGTATCTTGACTAATCAGTGTTAAAAATTAGGTCCTTGCTAGATTTGAGATTTTACTACTTTTGAAGATTAACATACTATTTATAAGAGCTACTTAGGCTATGCCTGTTGCAATGTTCAGGATGTTATTTTTGTAAATTCACACGCTGAAGTACAACCCACATGCGACTCAAAACAGTGACTCCAACTCAGAGTTAGTACTTTCACAGCTCAGCTTCGAGGATAAGATAGTGCTACTGGGCGCCCTCCCCCATCCCTTTAAAAGGCAATATTCGGCATCATTCCAGTTTTCTGCTGGCATTAACCTTTCCTTGTTTCTTTTTAAAACTCACTAATGCTTACACTCTCAACTCAGGTAGCTCCCAGAGTAGCTGGGCTACATGCATTCTTGGAAAATTTTCCTCATTGTCATGTGCTACTGATAGCAGACTAAAATTACTCTTCATTTCACAGATAAGAGCACCAACTTTCAAGAATTGCATCTCATTTTCAGGGGTGTCCAGTTACAGCACGAGTGGGCCATGTTAGGCCAGAATGGCCGAGCAGACTTTTCCCACACAGTTGTTTCTTCCCCCTCTGGGTCTGTGCCTCTCAGCAACGTTTGCTTATTGCCTCGAGAACTCGGTGGGATTCTAAATCAAGCACAGAACACCTTCCCAAGTTCACATGTCTCTCCTGCTTTTTAACATCCATCCGAAACTCCAAAGTTAGGGCTGGCCTGCCCTTCCTCACGGGTGTCTTGTAGGGCAGAGGATTTACTACTTTATTGTCTCCAAGCTTGGTGCAGGATGGTCAATACCATTTTTATAGCAGTGGCTTAGGATTTCCATTTAGTATCCAATATTCTTGCTGACATGTTCAATTGCAATGATATACTATTTTCTCCCCTTAAAAAATAACCCACAAGTGTTTCAATTATTAGCACAGTTGTGAAGATGGCACGAGGGCTGCAGCAGACGGCAGTAAGACAAGATTACAACATATTCCCTATTTCAAAGCCAGATTTCTGTTTCATGGCGACTTCTCTAAAGACTTCATTTGTGGGTGAGCTGGAGATGGAGACCCCGTGGTGACCTACCTGGGTAAGGACGCGCACTGCCTCTCCATCCCCTCTGAGTGAAAGTTGTGCACATTCCCATCTGGACCCTTTCCAGACACCTGTGGAGAGAAGAGTAATTAGAGATGAAGAGCCATTATACACCCTGGTTACTGACAATGCATCTCAAAATTATAATCAGTGCACAAATGCTGCTGATGCCTGCCAAGAATCAGCCGTGGGAAAGCAAGCGAGAACCCAGCCTTGCGACGGACTGACGATCACGTCGCAAACGTGGCATTTAACAACAAAGTCACTTCTTTCAAATATGGATCATTGTCAAACTAACTCTTTTCGTGTCCCTGTGCCAGGGGTACTCGGCAGGCTGTAAGACCATTTTCTGTTTCTTTGCAAATAGATTTTAGTTTTTGGAAAAGTTTTAAATGTGCGGAAAAACGAGTAGATAATGTAGCGTTCTCATTTACCCCACACCCGGTTTCTCTATTATTATGCCTATCTTACAATGCTACATTTCTTACAATTAATACATCGACATGAACGTGTTATTGTTAATTGGAGTCTACAGTTTGCATATTTACCTAATGTCTTTCTGTTCCTAGGTTCCCATCCAGTAAACCACATTACACTGAGTCATCACTGGCTTCTTTCAGTTGTGAGAAGGTCCATATTTTAAAAATCATCTTTTCCATGGTACCTTATTTTTAAACGATCAAGGGTTGGTGATGACCCGCTGTCTCGTCCACGGTGCCCAGGAAACCCTCCCTGAGCACTGTGAACTTCTCTTCATTCTCTCCCTTAGGAAAAGACCACACGGGAGTGATCGACTATTTTCCGCCTTGCGTTGGTCTTTCTTTTGTCCCTTCCTGTGTTCACACCTCTTGGAGTCTTTTCCATCAGCCTCTGAGATCCTGCAGGGTACTGACTGGCCCCCACAGGCTCTCTACAAATTGTGTTTGTCTCTTGAAAGGAAAGCGTTTATATCTCATCCCTCTGTAGCTATCATACCAGCTAAAACAAGATGAACACGTGACAGATAATTTAAACATCCTTGTGTGAGTGATTCCTCACCTGTTGACGCCAGCAACCCTGGTATTACAGATGACCCACGTGCTTGCGTTCGTCCTGTGTAGCCCTCCTGACACAGGCATGGAAGGGTAAGTAGGAAACCTGGACTATTATAACTGGGTGAAGAGGAAGGGAACTTGCTAGCAACACAGAAAGTAGCAGAGTCAAGGTCAGAAGGGAGAATGTTTTTAGCAAGTGCCAGAAGTCAGTTTCTTTTTACAAAAAGTTCCAGCTCTCTATAAAACCACCATCCCAGCTTGTGCAAGGGATGCGGGTGTGGGCTGAGGGTGTGGGGGTAGATAGGGCAAAGCAAATATAAGAAAGACTATTCTTGGTGTTTAATTATTGCAGGGGGATCTTTCCAGTATGTCCTATAAAACCTCCTCAATCCATGTAACAGGAGGAGAGGGGTGGCTGGAGTTAACGGACAGGGCAGTAGTCCAGTGAGGTACGTAGGTCACTATGAAGACGGCCCACAACAACTTCAAAGCAAGTGCCAACAGACTGGCAATTGTCATGAACACAAAAGCCTTGATTTAAACCACTAACCTTTCTGCCAAAGATAAAGAAGTAATGAAGGACAGAATATCTTCAGCCACTCCTACATAAGGTTTGCTTTATTATTTTTTTTTTCTGATTAACATGTGGGTACAAATGATGAGGTTACAATGCTTGTGTTTGTTGGGTGAGATCCATTGTAGTTGTACCCTGCATCTAGGAAGTGTGTTGTATACCCTTACATTGTGCCCATTAGGTGGGAACATACCAGTGGGTTGTTCTATTCTTTCTTTCTCTTTCTTCCTTCCTTCCTTCCTTCCTTCCTTCCTTCCTTCCTTCCTTCCTTCCTTCCTTCCTTCCTTTCTTTCTTTCTTTCTTTTTTGCAGGTTTTGGCCGAGGCTGGGTTTGAACCTGCCACCTCTGGCATATGGAGCTGGTGCCCTACTCCTCTGAGCCACAGGCACTGCCCGGTTTGTTTTGTTCTTAAACTGTTTCCTAAGGAAGAAGAGTTTCTATGAATACCAGAAACTACATTGCAGATTTTTATTAACAATTGTGGTCATTGGAAAAACACTATGTTTATATACCCCTACTATGGCTCTAGACATTTATAACTAGTCTTTCTGTACCCATACAGCTCCAAGTTGACAGCTTCAGAACTGTTACCCAGAACTGGCCTCGCCTGACAACGAAGGCGGGCAATATGCTGGTGCCTCCAGGAGAGAGCACGCATTCCTTCCACTGCCTGGTGAGTTACCTACTACATCCTAGATGCCGTGAAATGGAAGATGATCTTTATTCTTAAGGAATTTCTGTCTTGTTGGAAAAACAGGCATTAGAAATAAAAGAAGGATATAAGATGCTGTGTGATGGAATGCCCTTCAGGATGTTACCTGCAATAATAGAGACAAGGCTTGGGGGTATTAGGAAAAGTTTCATGGAAGCACCTATTAGGACTTGGACGAGGTTCCAAAAGGTGGGCAGCATGCTTCCATGATTTTGTCCCCCCTTGAACGGTGCACACACATGCGCTTCTCTGGTAATATTGTAACATCAGTAATGCAATCACTCAGGTCGTGATAACTGAGCACCTACGGTGCCCTCATGCCCTGCATTCACAGCAAAGAAGAAATCCAGCCCCTCTTCCAGAGAAGGCAGGCCTGCAAACAATCATGGTGCAATGAGATCTCTGCTGGTGCAGAAATCTGCAGAAGGAGGCCGTGGGAGCCTGCAGGAACAGATGCCAAAGTCTCCTGGGAGAGGTGAGGACAGCTTCATATGGGTGTTGAAGCTTCATCTAAAATCTGAATATGAATGAGGAGTTTTTCTGGGGGACAGGGGTGCAGGAGTAGCAGGAGAAAGTATTCTAAGAGGAGAGAACCAAAGTGAAACAACACAGGGGCATTAAAAAAAAAGCACTGTATTTTCAGAGAATGTCAAGATTGTGGTGAGACAGAAACAGAGGATATTGTTAACTAGTCACAGTAGTACTGGTGCTACTTCTATAGCTATCAGTATTACTACCATCAGGGCAATTCTTTTAATAGACTATTTTTTTAAAGGAGTTTTAGGTTCACAACAAAATTAAGAGGGAGCTACATAGGTTTCCTGTATGTTCACATAATCAACATCGGGCACTAGAGTGGTACAGTTGTTAGACATGATGAACCTGCACTGATACGTCAGGATCACCCAAAGTCCACAGTTGACACGAGGGTTCTTTTGTGGTGTTGTACATTTTACAAGTTTAGACAAATGTGTAAGGACACACATTCATTGCTATAGTATTATATACAGTATTTTCACTGCCCTATAAACCTCTGTGCTCTATCCCACTCCCCCCATTCCCCCATACACCAATCCACCCAACCCCTGCTAATCATTGATCTTTTTACATTTTCTTTCCTTCCTTTCTTTCTTTCTTTCTCTTTCTTTCTCTTTCTTTCTTTCTTTCTTTTCTTTCTTTCTTTATTTCTTTTTTTTTTTTTTTTTTTTTTTTGAGACAGATTCTCCCTCTGTTGTCCAGGCTAGAATGCTGTGGCATCATAGCTCACAGCAACCTCAAACTTCTGGGCTCAAAGGATCCTCCTGTCTCAGCCTCCTGAGTAGCTGGGACTATAGGTGCCTGCCACAACACCCAACTAACTTTTCTAGTTTTAGTACGGATGGGTTTCACTCTTGCTCAGGCTGGTCTGGAACTCTGGAGCTCAAGGGAACCTCCCACCTCAGCCTCCCAGAGTACTAGGATTACAGGTGTGAGTCATTTTGCCCAGCCCTTTTTACTATTTTTATCATCACTTCTAGAATGTCACATGGTTGGAATCACAGAAAATGTAGCCTTTTGGATTGCTTTTTTTCACTTGGTAATATGCATTTAAGTTTTCATCATGCTTTTTCATGGCTTGGTGGCTCATTTTTTTTTCTATGGCTGAATAACATTCCAGCTTCTGATGTCTCACAGTTTATATCTTGGTTGTTTCCATGTTTTGGCATTTATTTAGAAAAAAATGCTGTTGTAAACATTAAACAATTATGGTACAATGAGGTTGTTGCTAGTGTGTAAATAATTCCTCTGGATAAATAACTGAGGAGCGTGATTGCTGGATCATACAGTAAGACTATGCTTTGTTTTGTAAGAAACTGCCAAACTATTTCCCAACGTGGCTGTAGTATTTTGAATTCTCACCAGCCATGTATGAGAGTTCCTGGTGCTCCACATCCTTTTCAGCATTTGGTGGTGTCAGTCTTCCCAATTTTGGCTATTCTAGTAGGTGTGAGGTGGTGTCTCACTGCCATTTTAGTTCACATTTTTCCCTGATAACATATGATATACATTTTCTTTGATGAAGCATTTTATTAAGGTCTTCGAACCATTTTTTAAATCCAGTTTGTATTCTTTTGTTGAGTTTTGTATTCTTTTAGTTGAGTTTTAAGAGTTCTTTGTATATTTTGTATAGCAGTCCTTTATCAAATATATCTTCTGCAAACTTTTTCTCCTTGTCTATAGTATGCTTCCTTATTCTCTTGACAGTTTCTTTTGCACAGTAGAATTTTTTTATTTTAATGAAGTACAGCTTATTAATTCTTTCTTTCATGGATCATGCCTTTGGCTTTATCTTTAAAAAGTCATTACCAAGCCTTAGTTCATCTAGATTTTCTCGCAGGTTATCTTCCAGGAGTTTTACAGTTTTTAAGACTATTATTTCCATACTGTGGAAGTTCCAGTTAAGGTCTGAGCCAGAGATGATAAGGGGCTAAATTAGGGGTTCTCAAAGATGGAGACAAAAGAATGCTGTGGGGCTGTTAAGAAGGAAGGATCAATAGGCTTGACTTTGGATGAAAGGGAAGGATGTGTTTAGAATAATGTCCAAGCTTCTGAGCTTAGCAACTAGATGAACTTGGTCACAGTCACCAAGAAGGAAATAAAGGAAGAACAGACTTAGGAGTAGATGTGGGAGAAAGAAATACTTATAGGGTCTGACAATTAAGTTTGTGAACTCATCTTAGAAAAAAAGTGTTACATACCTTATTGCTAAATATCACTCTAGTCACTGTCCAAGCTTCCCCTTGGGGGACTTCCCACCCCTGATGCCAGAATCTACTCAACCTTCAAAGCAATTTGGGAACTCTTTTACTGGAATGTCTATCAGAGTTGTCATCATAGGAGGCCTGACAATTAAGTTATTACCATTGTGTGCTTATGTTGGCAGCACTGTACAAACAACTCAGGAAGGTTTCATAACCTTGGTATATCAGTGTTTCACAGTTGTGTTTGTCTCAACATTTGGCAATATCTTGCTGAATGGCATTCATTATTGCTGTATGTTTTTATGTGTCATAGGATGATAGCTCTGATGGTCATTCCAAAAAAGCAATTCTAAAATTGCTTTGAAGGGTGGACTAGGTTCTGGCATTGGTGCACAGCTTCCCAGGGAGAATACTTTGAAGGTGACCATTGTGATATACAGTAATGAGGTCTGCAGCACTTTTTCTAGGGTGAGTGTGCATGCATAATTGTCAGACCTTGCAGACATATTGAGCTTGAGTGGGACATTTGATGGAGATATCAGATAGATAATTGAGTATAAAAGTTTACAACTCAGAAGAAAAGTCTGGAGTAAGATGTAGAATTGGGAAACATTCAGCCTATAGATGGTACCTGAAAACCTGTGGGAAATTGTCCAAGAAGAGTCTACAGAGACAAAACAGAAGAAAAGACATGGGACAAGAGAGAAGAACACCAATAGTGTTCTCAGGAACATGATCATTTATAAGGCAGGCAGAACAAACCCAGCAGGAAGCCTGAGATGAAGCAGCTGGTCCAGAAGAGAACCAGGAGCACATGTTATCATGGAAACCAAGAGGAAAGAATTCTATGAAGAAGTGAGTGGTCAACTCTGCCAAAAGTAGTCAAGAGTTTCAGCAAGACAAGGACCATGGAATATGTGGTATATTGGTGCACTTTACCCACTTTTCCCTTCGGGATGAGTATCATCCTGAACTACAGAGTCTGCAATGCTAAAAACTGCCATACTCAGAATTCCCTTGTAGCCAATGTCCTGGCTGTGATTTAAATCAGGTCCTAACATTTGGGAAATGGAGCTGAGGCCGTCAGTGGCTGCTCTTCACTAGCAGTGAATGGTGAGAAGGCCTGAAAGGTATGCTTGGTTTTCCTGCGGCCGCTTCAGCAGACAGACTTACCATTGTTAGTTTTTGTGGGGGAGTGTAGCTTTTATAGTTGGTTTTGGAGCTGGCAGCAGTAGAGGGTGGCTTCCTGACTGTGGCACCTTCTTGATCATGGTGGCTCCTCATGTAGGCACTTTGTGGCTCTGGAGGTGAAGCTTCTGGTGTAGAAGTAGCAGTAGCTCCCTCAATAGTGGGTTGGAAAAATCATTCCTGAAAGCTTACCTAAGAATTTGTTTCTTTTACTTTCCTTAGGACTCAATAAGCCCATTACTAGGGTGTAATCAATTTTTCCCTGCTTAAACAAGCGGGGGTAGATATTGTTCTCTGCAACTGAACAGTGATCAATATAAGGTCTGCAAAATTGTGCACTGGAATTGACAATGAGATGGTGATTGGAGCTTTATGGAGCTTTATTAGAGAGTGATTTCAGTAGATTGATGGGAAGAGAGAGCCAGGCTCTATGATATTCTGGAAACCTTCACAGTTTTTAAATAAATAAACAACCACTAGTTGTACTATCTTATGGTGTTATGTTCACAAAACAGGGTTAATACTTTCAAGGAAGTAAACATTTGTTAGTGCCTCCTAAGTGGAGTAACATGCTAAGTAATCTCAGACAGACAGACAAGGAAAAGTCCTCTCCCTTGGGGACACATTGTAAGTTAACAGAAATGATGGGAAGAAATTTCTGTTCTATTATTTTAAAAAATAGATTTAGCCAGTTTTATTCCCTTAAATGATTATTGTGGAAAACCACACAAAGATGACCTCTGTTAACGTTTATATACCTATTCTAATGGCATATGGAGTTTGTCTCATCAATTCATTTCTGGTATTTTCCTATGCTATTTAATATGTTTCAAAACCATGAATTTTATGTCTTGTTTTATGGATAAATCATAATTTGTAATAATCTACTCCTGTGATTTGATCAAGTTTTAATATCCTGATTGGAAATGGTGGTACAATGTATATTAGTGTGTTGGGTACACAATTGTTGTTGTTGTTTTTCTTTTTTTTTTTTTGAGACAGAGTCTCACTACATCACCCTCAGTAGAGTGCTGTGGTGTTCCAGTTCACAGCAACCTCAAACTCTTGGGCTTAAGCAATTCTCTTGCCTCAGCCTCCCAAGTAGCTGGGACTACAGGCACCCACCACAATGCCTGGCTATTTTTTGGTTGCAGTTGTCATTGTTTTTTAGCTGGCCCAGGCTGGGTTCAAACGTGCCACCCTTGGTGCATGTGGCTGGCGCCATAACTTCTGTGCTATGGGCTCCAACCAGGTACACAATTGTTACAAACAGCTGTAAATGGAGTTGCAGGCAGAAGGCTGCTGAGGGGAAGCTAATTACAAGAAGTTGTGGGTCAGTCCTGAGGAAGTCCGACACTGAGGAGGGAGTGAGGGGAGAGAAAACAGGCACAGGCATTTGTAAGCTCATTTCTCATTTTGCTCTGCACTCAACAAGGCTCAGAAATGTTCCTGCTTGGAGAACTCCTTATTAGGTAATTTTCCTCATCACAGAAAACCAAGGCCAGCAGCTTTGATCCAATTAATTTTTTTAAATCCCTTTATCTTATGTGGTATTGTGCTTTTTTTTTTCTTTTTTAATGTAATGACCTAAATATATGTCTGATAGAAACAATCTTGACTTAAACCATAACAGAAACCTAGCCTTTAGTACAACAGTGTAACGTTAGAACTCACGCCTGGATTTTGGGCATATTTATCTTTCTCTCACTGATAAAACTCAGGAAGTGAAACTTCAGAGAGCTTATTCAAAACAACTCGAAGGGCTCACACCTCGGTGCGCCTTGCACGAGGTGACCTTCTTTGACAGCCTGTGACAAGCCTATCAAGAGGGCCTGGAGTTTGGAAAGAATGTTGAATTAAGATGCTTTTAGTCCATGGGAGTTCTCCCAATTTTATTCATTCCATGCCTGCTGCTGGCTGGGGTGTTAAGAGCCTTGTTAAAATAAAGCTATTAGTCTTTTCTTTACAAAAGCAAGGCACTTGCTGCTTACATTCAGGGCTCCTTAAATTAGTATGTATTTCTAGCCTGGCATTGCTGGAATCAGCAGTTTCATAAAACAATATCCTAAAAAGGCCATTTAACAACCTCCCCATTTTCTCCATTTGCAGATTAATGGCAGAGGAGGAGATATAAAGCCTTTTCAAAAAAAAAAAAATTAACAATTCATGAAAAATAAAAGAATAAATCATAAGAGATTTTCTACAAATGGCTCTGATGATAAAACACGGAAACAATCCAAAAATCAATGTGTTTTTCAGCTTCTATACGTTAGGACACATTTCCCCCAGTGTTCTGCTTTATATCCTATGAGCCAATTTTCCTAAGGAAATTTAAAAGCTGTTATGATGGAAAGGCTGTGCAAAGTTACAACATGGCTTATTCACCTATATATAACATCTTCATTTACAAATATGTCTTACTCAGATCTATTACAAAGAAAAAAAATGAGTTTCATGCTGCCAGACACATCATAAGATTAAGATGCAAAGTACAAAAATCTAGATGCCATTTTGGGAAATGTGTCTTTCATTTCAAGTTGATATCATGACAGACATTTTTGAGCAGTGTTCCACATTTCCAAAAGCTTTCTTCTAATTCCATTGCTCTTACCTAGTTATAGATTTGGCTGGAAGACGCTGAAAACTTCTATAAAGTTATGACCTTGGCTTTCAGTATCTCCTACCATCAACATGCTCTGTTAAAATGCCGTGTTTCAAGGGGATCTGAGAGCAATGCTCTGTTTAAACAAAAAGAAACTATTCAAAACAGGTTGTTTAATTATTTCCCTTTGGCAATGTGTAGTATATTATGCCCGAGCTACATATTTGCAAATATGCTATCCAGAGAGGCAAAAGCACACATAGTCATTCAGATCATTATTTCTGAAGTGTTTGTTTTCTCTAATTTGATTTCAGTAATTTTGTCAAATAACTGGGTATTCAGCTTATAGACTAGCCTAGAACATCTGCTAGTTTAGCAAATACAGCAAATAAAATATTTTAAAAATAACTCATGGGTAAGTCTTTTAACCATTCTGAGTCTACATTTTCCTCCCTTGTAACTTGTGAAGAATTAAAACAAAAACCCTCGCGGTCTTCTCCGCACACATTTACAAAACTCACCTTGCACGGTTTTGATGTTTGTGCTGACCACTTACACCCCATCAACACAGCAATGGCATGGAGGTGCAGAGTGATATTATAGTGGAATGACAAGAGAACAAAGTAATCTGTAACATTATGAAATTATAAAGTGTTTATTGGGATTAAAGCATGAAATCTTATGCCAACACCATCCTGGTACTAGCCGTGTGTACCTTGGTCACAGCATCTTAATAACCTGAACTATCTCTGTTGTGATTGTCTTCCCAGAAAATAAAATCAGACATCTCCTGCCAGGTCTGTTTGTGTCTGGGCCTAAGATACAGTTACCATAGAAACTGTGATTGTGGATACAATTTTACAAATTTGGCTTCATCTATCAGATGCACTTTGTGTGTGTGTGTGTGTGTGTGCACGTGTGCGCGTGCACGTCTGCATATGTGCCTTGCCAGTAAGCTTGAAGAGCAAACTCTGGCTCTGTGTCTTTAATTAAAGAGCCAGACATCATTCCTCATTTCCTTTCCTCCATCTGTCTACCAACAAATAAAGATATTGTCACACTGGCTAAAATGTAAACTCATACTTGAAAAAAGACAAAGGTCTGATGAAAAGATGAAAAGAAGGGTATTAGAAAAAGCTTTTCCTAAGAAATCTGTCACCTGTTCTGTATTTTCCAGAAACAGAATAAACAGGTATTGGATAGTATTTTAGTTAGTGAGATTAACCTTTAGACACTAATGTTTAGTACTTACTGAAGTTGGTTTCTAATTGTTTCTTGGATGTGTCATCATGGTTGTATAGTCCACGCTGTTTCATCTTATTGTACTCCATGACAATGTTCTTTAATTATTCCCAAAGAAAACAAGCTAATCCTCAAAATGTGTCCAAATTTTAAATGATGTAATTTTTAAAAATTTGTTTATATTGTGTATATGAATATTATTTATTCTACTTATGTTATTTCTATGAATTATTTCTATTCCTTTTCATTGGTAAGTCCTATAAAGGATACTCATTAAACTCTGTAGCATATTTTAATTATGCTTTCATTTATAAAGACTAAATAACACATACATAAGACTTTCAGCTTTACAGAATGTTTCTTCTTTCTATTTCAGTCACCGAGCAAGTTCTGGTCACCTCCATTTACAGTTACTAAAAGAAAGGACTCTCTGGAACACGCTACAATCAGCATCATGAGTTATAATCAATGCCACCCCCTCCATCTCTGCCTCATTTCACACACAAGGAAATGAGAGTTCAGAGAGTTAAGAGACTCGCCTAAGGGTCACCCCGTAGGAAAGCCAGGGTTTGAACTGAGATGTGTCTGACCCAAAAGCCACAATTCTCCTCCTCCTCCTAATGCTGCCTCATATGTTGGCAGTAATCATTACAGTTACTGTCACTCTATCTCCTAAATGAAGAACTGAGACAGAAGATCTGAAAGTTCAAACGAACCCGTGACGGCAGTGGGATGGAGTGTGTGAATCTGAGACTGTCTGCAGGATTCCACGTGTGCTTCTGGCCATCACGGTCACACTGCCGAACTCCAGTGGCCTAGCAATGGAGGTGGAGACATGAATATATGTCTATATGTTGACTTTTTTTTGTATAGCCAAAGTTAGTTCCTAATAACGAGTTATGTTTTGTGAAAAATAACAGTCTGTATTATGTACCTTTTTCCAATTATTCATATATGGCGTCAGTCTTTTAATCTGGTTTACGTAAGACCCCAGACTGTAAGTTCATGAGCATTAATGCCTCCTGTTTTGTACCATTGCCTTCTCAAGGCCTGGCATATCACAGTGTTCACTAGTATTTACTGAATCAATGATAGAGAAGTCTGAAACGTGTCTTCAGTGGAAGCTAAAAGAAAGAATGTATCAGCCTCCATGATGGCTAGCTAGGTTTTTGAACTAAAACTGTTAAATAGTAGAAAGCACATGTTTTAAGAGAACTTTACCTTCATGACCCTCTGTCCTGTGGTAATGCCTTATTAAGATGGCCACTTTCTTGTGTTTACATAGTCCTGATTTTTTTTTTTTTTTTACATCTCTTAAAAAATAAACTATAAACATTCTTACAATTTAGATTTAAGCTCAGCTGTAGTGTATACATAAAAACCATTAGGAACTTTAATTAATTGCTTAGGGTGAAAGAAGATTCCCATAAGGTCAAAATAACAGTCGACTTGGAGGGGAACCCAGTCCAGAAAGATGAACCACTGAAGACACTGGGCATGACCACCGTTGATCTGAGGGTTTACCTCAAGCAGAAGTGCCTGTTTTGAGTTACCACTCCCATCCTGCTATTTATGCTAGAAGCAGGCAGGCATTTTCTCCACATTTATATTAACCAAGTTATTTTGTGACTGCTATAGCATCTGAGTTCAAGTTCTGGGAGGATAAACCAAGATGAGGAGAAAGGCAGAACTAAATGGATATCATTCTGAATATTGATGTTCTCGTGTCAAAACCTAGTTTGAAAAACTCAACGCGTGCGTGCACGCACACACGCACTGAAACACACGCTTCCATAATTTTCTATTAACTTGTAAATAAAATGCTATCTCCTAGTCCGGCATTCAAAGCCTTTAGTAGTCCACAGCAATCTAACTTGCCAGCTTGATCTTGCCTCTTTCAGATATTCAGTGGTCTTATTGGGAATTTTATGGATCGTGAGCATGCATTTTTGTGCCTGTGGTGGGCTGTCCATTTCTTTAGATTTGGTATCTTTTCCCATGGTCAGGTTACTGCTGCCAGCATGGTGGGGCTTAGTAAATGCTGAGTGGGTGAATGAATGAAGCAAGAAGTGTATGTTGGTCGACTGGTTGTACACATTGCTGTGAAGGTAGAAAGGCAGTGAATATGAAGAACAGATTCTATAGAAGGCAGTGCGAGTATTAAAACACTTATCAACAGAGAAGAGAGCCTGGAAAGGGGAGTATATGTAGGGAAAGAGAAAAACCCCAGAGAAGCAGAGAAAAAAAGCTGACAGAGGGAATGGGTTCTAAGAAAACATCTATGTTACTGCAATCTACTCTAAATCTTAGCATACAGGTAATGCCTGTCCTAAATTTCTCTCCATTAATCAAACTCTTGGAGCAATCAGAACACTCCATTCCCCCACCAGAGCAGGGAATACAGACTTTGCTCTTCTGATTAGCTGTATATATAGCATCTTATTTCCAAAGTCTTTAAAATGTGATCATTTTAAGTCAACATTCAAAGTCAGATTTGATAAAATCATCTAATTGGGCATTGATTCATATACACAGAACTCATCACTGAATTCTTCAGTTTCACCAACATAATTTCCTTCCAAATTATCTTTTATCTAGATGCTGGAAGTCCAAGTGTGATGAAAATTTTGCCAAAATAAAAAAGCTTTTAGATTTCTAACGCTGGCTGGACACAATGGATGATTGTTGAAGAATAATGCATGCTTGCCAACCGCCAGATATGACTGCTTTTCGCATAATTAATGTCATTCTTGCTGCTCGAGTACCGTTTCCATCCTCTAATAATTTCCATTAATAGAGGAAGTTTCTGCAATAATTTTTGCATCCTGCAAAACCACTGCGGCTGCTGTACACCTTTTAATCAAAATAATGACAATGGGCGAAAAGGGTTGGCGAGAAATATAACCATAGCCTTGGGTTCCATTTGCTTTGTCATTGTTTTCAGTCTCCAAAAACTGTCCAAAGGGCTCATCATGTTGACTTATATTATGTCAATTAGACCTTGATGTTTTGATTTCAAAGCACTGACCGTTTGACTGTATACCAAGAAGAAAAGAATATATAAAGTGGGGCTGTCAAAAAAAAAAAAAAAAAAATGAATGTGGAAAGAGTATTTTTGAAAAAGCAAAACCACAAGATGAGTGGATATGAATATAAGCGCAGGGCCTGTGAAATATAACTGTACAATACTTTAAGATGAGGCTTCCAGTAAGAGGAAGTGATAGATTAGCTGCAAAACATAACCTGAAACCTGCTGATTCACACTGCTTTTTTATTGTGCTGCCGCAAAATCAAGAACTTGGGATATAAAATTATGCAAATATACAAAGAGCAACAACAACAACAAAAATTAGCCCAAGTTTCTCATATGAGCCGAAAATGGACGTAGGTATCATGGTGGTGGCAGCAACCGTCCCATGCCATGGAGGACAACGCAGAGTTCCTACTTAATTGGGTTTTTGGAACCCTTTCCTGGACTTCCCTGTAAGCTAAATAGTGATACTACAATGAGGAAAGTTTGGATTTAAGGACACTGCCACTGGGAGTCTTTTTCCCTCTGTTCCTGAGTTGCTTTTCGAACTAGTAAAAGGCTACATCAAAGCCTTATTCTTCTATGTCTAAGATGGCTTTGAAAAAACTTCACCTGAGTCACATCTAACTGCACTTGGCCTGCTCTGTGAAGTCCACCAGGCAGAGATCTGACAATGCCACTTGAGCAGGAAGCGTGGGCTCCATGCAGTGACCCAGGGGAAGCGGAGGGTTCAGGTCTGAAGAGTGTTCAGTGATCTGATTAGCTTGAGAACCAGCTCCCTAAGTTACTGAAAAAATGATACAGAAATAATGCTGGCGAGTGGGTTTTAATAGCCATTGTTAAAATAACAAAGGAGCTGGTCATCAGCTGTGAAAGCTGCAGTTGCCACTTCAGGAGGGCCTGGAAGGCACTGAGGAGAGATGAGCGCTTAGCTAGGACCTGTCAGATCTCGGCCAGGTGGGCTTCACAGAGCAGGCTGGGATGCGCACAGACACCGGCCCGTGGCAGTGGGAGGGTTGTGCACATACCCACCTGGAGGGGGACCCTTAACGGGTTAATACAATTTTCAAAATACTTGTCCTGCTTTAAAAAATGTGCTGTCTAGTTCCTACATACACATAAAATGGATAACGTATCATCAATATGCAAACAGTTTGCAATGCTCAAAGTATGTTCTCCTATGACTCCCCCCGCTCCAGCACCCTGACAGGAGAAAGGCAGGCATTGGGGATGACTTATAAGACTGTTTGGCTCCAAGAGAGGGATGGCAAGGAAGGGAGGCAGACAATCCTAAGAAGCACTGTCATTTCTCCTGCATGTCTGATTCCAGAATTAATTAATTCTAAATACAAACTGAAGGGAGAGTTCCTAGATGAACCCCAAGAGGCTGTGGAGACACCCTGGGTTTGAATGCTAGCTCCACCACTAACCTTGAGTGAGTTAACTTTTGAGCCTCGGTTCCTTCACCTATAAAATGGAATTAATAATAGTACCCGCGTCAGATGGTTGTTGTGAGGAGTCAACGATATGATGCTTGTAAACTACATAGTACATGCCATACATGGAGAGTCTACGTATATATTCAGCAAACCTTGGTTCTTAATATTCTTGATGCAGTTACATTAAACCTGACCTGTCCATTGGTAAGGAAAATACTTGGAGAGAGTATCTTCCCTGCCCCATAGAACCTCTGAGCAGTGCTGACTAAGATACAGAGCTAACGGAAGCATCTTCAGCGTTGCTGTCCCAGAAACAGTGCTGGAAAGAGAGGGAGGAGAGAGAAGATGCAGAGAGATAGAGAAGGAGAAGGGGACAGAGACACAGAGAACT
This sequence comes from Loris lydekkerianus, assembly GCA_963574355.1. Classification (NCBI taxonomy): domain Eukaryota; kingdom Metazoa; phylum Chordata; class Mammalia; order Primates; family Lorisidae; genus Loris; species Loris lydekkerianus. Next base: position 17,779 of record CAUYPK010061244.1, read on the forward strand.
TCTAAGTTCTCTTCTACATACAGAATGAGTAGCCAGAATGATGTCACATTTAAAAGGACGATGACGATGATGTGTGTGTATGTATAACCATCTTAATGCTCTTCACAGAAACTACTGAAAGCCTAGGACACGTCTGAATTCTTGAACACAACATCCATGTCTTTCAGAATCCACCCCTGGTGCTGCCATCGTTGTTGTGATCACGTTTCCAGTCTCGTTTCTGCTCCTTCATCCTTACATCCCCCACACTTGCCCTTCTCAAGCACATGTCCTTCCCTGACCCCCACGCACCCTGTCACAGCCTTGTGTTTGTTCAAGCTCTTTCCTTTCCCCTTCTCTTCCACCTTCAGGTCCTCTGGGAAGCTCATCAGACAGTTATTCTCTTCCTATTTTCCGAGAGTCTATAGTATATCTTTTACTATAATAATTACCTACAGTGTTATCGTATAATGAGCTTTTTTTTTTCCTTCTGTGTTGGATTGTGAGTGCTTTGAGAACAAATGATTTTATTTCATTCATTTCTGTAACACTTCTTGTCCAACACATATTACATGCTCAATAAATAAATAGAATAATGAAACATTGAGCCAATGAGAAAAGTCATCTTGAAGGTGAGATGTAACACAGGCAAGCAGAGAAACCCATAATCCTAAACTACCCACAGAAAACTTGGATTTGAATTGGATTGGATTAACCCAGCTGGCCCACCTCAAGATGCTATATGCGACTAAATACAGTGCTTCAATTCACATGGGAACGTTACTCCCACTAAATGGAGTCAAGAAAGGGTATTCATTGTCATTTGGACATCTAATAGTGCGGATGTGAAATGTGCATTTTATCACAACATAATTGAACTGTTTGGGATCAAATGTAAACACCAGGACCAAGTGTGTGTCATCCTAGAGGCTGCATGGAGACAGGGAAAGATGGCAGGTGGGTCTCCTCCCAGGGCACAATAGGTGCCGTGCGTGAGTAGACAGTGAGCCTATCTCCTCCTGGCGACCTCAGCCATTCTGCCAGAGTCTACTGCAGCCCACAGGGGAGGTGTTTCCTAAATGAGCACACCCCCCAGATTTAGCTCCCCAGTGTGGCAGGAGGCCCCTTCATTGTGTTTCCAAGTCTGGAAGCTTCCTCGGCTTCTGTGTTCAGGGAGATGTCTGTGCAGGTGCAGTTCCTCCAGACAGGCAGGGGGCCACAGTGTGCAGGGGCAGCATCAAGTAGCAAGAGTTTAGAAGACTGAGAAACAGAGGAAGGAAAAAGAAACCCACACTTAACATGATTCTGGTAAGCAAAGAAGCAAAATCCCAGCTTTGGCCGCTAAGCCGCTGAAATTCCAGATGAGTGCCTGGAAGCACTTTATTGTGAAGAAGCATTGCCTTGGGCCACACGTTAGGTACACAAACAAAAAGGGAAGCTGATGAGCAGGAAAAAAAAGTTCGTGCATACTTCTTCAGGCATCTGATGCCCCAGATAAGCAAAAAAATCCTCACAAGATCAGCATGCTGCTGGTTGGGGGTGGGGTGGGATAATAGGTTGGACACTCCTGATTTAGAGGAGACCTCCACATTTAAGGCAACCTGTATAGGGGTGGGGAACCTCTGGCCTCAAGGCCACACGTGACTCTCCAAATCCCAAGTGCAGCCCCTTCACCGAATCCCAAACTTCACAGAACAAATAACTTTATAAAAAGGATTTGTCCAAAGGATTTGTTCTGTGAAATTTGGATCTACATTCAAGGATCCAGAAGGCCACATGTGGCCCTGGAGACACAGGTCCCCACCCCTCTGCCCCAGGTTAGTATGAAGGCTGAGCAGAAATGCACACGTATTTGTTATCTAGTACTGTTTTGCACGGCTTTCATGGGCTCAGTCGGAGAACTGTGAGATTTACAAACATTAGCCCAATACATTCAACATCCCTAAGATGTAGGCAAAAGAGTATACAAGATCTCTATTCATCAACATAATGAATTAAGAAAAGTGAAAATTTAGGATGAATATTGCACAAAACTTCTTATGGTGTAATCCATTAGGATGAGGGGTAATTTCCTAGGAGGAGGTGATTTATATGTTAGAAAATGTACAACGCCCATTCATAACGTATTTGTGACAGATGTGATGCCACGTCCCTCTAGAAATCAGATTTACCTTCTGCTCAAAGTCCCAGAGTCCTTCCTACTGAAGACTACCCTCAGAGGCCCTGACCTGAGAGGATTTAAAATCCAAAGGGCCCAATTACTAAAAATCTTCCATCATGTAATTGGGCTTTGGTATGGAAAATGGCGTCGGTATTAATCCAAGTGACTTGGAAGGAAGTAGACAGAGCTACACTCCAGAATCTGTCAATTGGCCCAGGGTAGTCTAGGGGACAGGTTTCTCTGAACCTCTTCCCCAAGGGCCATGTGAAACTCACTTTTAATTTGTAGACAAGCACAGTTGCATAAATTATACTAGCAATCCACTAGTGGGTTACTGACCAGATGAAGACCACGGAATTTAAACTTACAATGTTCACAGGGGAAACATCATTTTCAATTTGAAGGTCAAACACTGGGACCAACCCATGCAAACAAAGAGTGAGCAGCATCATCTTTCCTGGGGATGAGAGGCAAACACCATAATTCAAAGAGCAGCAACACTTAAGTGAGTTGGAGCAGGAGCCATGCAAGGCTTGGGAAGGCAAAGGAACAGAGTGTCTTTCCGTTCCCGGAACACAGGAGCATGTGGTTCAAAGGTTGACCAAATTGGCCAGGCACAATGGCTTGTGCCTATAATCCCAGCAGTGTAGATGGCTGAGGCAGGTGGATCACTTGAGCCAGGAGTGCAATACCCAATCTAGACAACATAGGGAGAACTGTCTCTATGAAAAACTACAAAAGCTAGCTGGGCACGGGGGCGGTATGTAGTCCCGCCTACTAGGGAGGCTGAGGCAGGAGGATCACTTCAGCCCAGGAGTCCAAGGGTACAGTGATCTATGATTGTGCCACTGCACTCCAGCCTGGGAGACAGAGCAAGATGCTGTCTAAAAAAAAAAAAAAAAAAATTAACCAAGTTGTTTTTTAAAAACTTAAAATTCTATGCAGCCTATAGCTAAATTCAGTGGTGCACAATTCAGCTGATGCCACATGCTTCTTCCACCCTGCCATTCTCTCTCAAGAATTCAATAACTGCCAACAGTTCATACTGCTAGAGGCCCTCCAATTGCCCTAATATTTGTACAAACAAAACTGCAAAAACTTACAGGATGAGAGTGAGCTTATTGAAGGTTTTTAATCTACTCCAATTTTAGTTAGGCCAGCTGCTACATTTCTATTAGACTTGCCCACTTCACTTCTCAACCCTCCCCGGTATGGTGGGTGAAGACAAGACAGCACCCTGGCATGTTTGCAGCCAGAAAGGAGAAAATACCAGGAAATGCAATTTGGGGTGTAATTCTCTACTAGTAATGTCCCAAAGAAAGATGACCTAACACTTCAACATGTTCCTAATTACTAGTTTCTGTGAGTCCAGTGGATCAGGGATCCTTAACATGGGAGAGCTGGCTGCTGCCTGAGGAGTTCTGAGCCCAGAGCCATCTTGTACATCAAGAGGGAAGTGTAAGGGAGGTGGAATGAGGTCCCCACTGCATAGGGACAGAAAAGCTTCTAGTGGATGATGTCTTCAGAGACCCTATTCTTTGGGTGGGCTATTATCTAAAGAGTGTGAATTAAAGAGACCCATACAATCAATATTTTCAGAGATTTCAGATGTATTTGTAAAGGTCTTTCTTATTATGCTATCAATACCCCAATAATGGTACTATTACCATATGCAGTTTGATGAGAATACTCATCTGCAGATTATAAAGAGCAATGCTGCTGTGCTGTTTCCTGAATCCTGAATTGTAGTTGCAAATCACCATTACTATGAATCTCAAAACATGGTTTAGTTGTGGAATGTCCAATCATTTTCTTTCAGCATGGACAAAGTAACCAAACAAGGAATCTGAAGACCATGACTCTGCTCCCTTTCTCTACCTGTTGGCTGGGGCCAACTCTGAGGGACAATTCCAAGATGATGGAGAGGCTTGGATGTCTGGGACCCACATGACTGGGGATTGTAGCTGCATCCTCATTCCATGACCACAGAGGGCATGGGTGGAAAGAGGCCGCAGTATTGCCTGGAGGAACTTTAGAAGGGAGTGGAGCAGACTTGATCATGGGGGCAATACGTCTGCCTGCTAAACACAGAGCTAAGACAGATGCAGGGAGTCCTCCACGCCAGTCTGTATACATCACCCTACAGAATGGAAAACTCGTGTGTTCCAATTTTGAAATTTAATAGCCTCTGGCATTGGCAGTCCGGAATGCCATCATTGTCTGTCTTCCCTAAAAATCACTCTCTAGACTTGGGCTTTTAAAAGAGCAGGGCAAGCTGCGAGAAATGCTAACCCTTTGAATTGTTTTCTAAGGATGAGGATTGTGCATTGTCTATACATCTTGGAAAATTAGAATAAGAACTCTAAGCAAGAACGGTTAAGTAGAGTGTACTAACAAGATTCCTCATTTCGCACTCAGCCACGTCTGGCCCTGGCCCTCTGTTCCACTTGCCCTCTCTGCCCCTCCAGCCTGTTGAGTATGCTCCTCTCCCAAGGCCCTTGTGCTCAAGTTTCCATCTGCCCCGGGATGCCTACTCTCCTCAGAGCCATGGGTCTTTGCCGCTCCCTCATGTCTCTGCTTAAACATCTCCCCTTCCCAGGAGCCCTCTCTGACTGCCTTACATAAAACAGTGTGCCTTGCCCAGCTTTCTATTTCTCTGTGGGCATTAGCACAGCCTGAGGTCTACTCTTGGCTCGCTTATCATCTAGCTCTTTTCATAAACATAAACTTCATGAGAACAGGGACTGTGTCTTGTTTCCCAAGTACCTAGACCAGTGCCTTGAGGACACACAACCAATCAACGCTGGATCCAGCCGCTGGCCTGAACAGGCTCACCTCCTTGGGCTCTTGCCTTTCCCCTCCTTCCTTTTGTTTCATCATTTGTTCTCTTTCCTTTCCTCTTTCCCTTTCTAGAGATAGTCTCTGCCCACGGAGCGACCCAATGTAGGACGTCTTTGTAATATCTCTATTAGAGGTGGCTGGCTAGTGACTGTGTTTTTGTCACTTAGAACATTTTCGGTTGAAATCTTTGTATTTTTCTAAGTTTAGTATGTATTTTCATAAATTTGCAAATTTGATCACACCAGGGTGATTTAATTAACCCATATATTTTCTGTTACTGATTTTTAAATTGGGTGATAATTTTTTTTTTTTAATTTATATTATAAAATCAGCGTGAAAAAAAAAAAAGTTGTCATTTTGCCTCAAGTTTAACTGTGATTGGTAACAAAAGATGACAGGGGTAAGGTAGTCAGAGAAGTAGGAAGATGATTTCGAAAATGAGTTTTTATCTCCCACATACATTAGTTTGAATCGACCCAGGAAAACTTTCACACTCAAGTCTGGTGGGTAGAAATAAGCCATTCTATTGTATGGACTAGATTTACTTCCATCAAGGTACAAAGTGGCCTGTCTAGGTACTGGGGTGTTGTGCACAGCAGTCCCACTGCTAAATTGTTTTATTTATGATCATTATTTTCCCTCCGCCTTCCTTTGGGAGAAGAGAATGCAAAAATTAAAATTTATAAATTCAAAATATCCACATCTTAAAGAGAATATGTCTAATATTTTCCTTGAGTGAAAAAAGAGGGATGGACATATTTTGCTTTCCTTTCTCCACGGTGAAAGTTGAAACAGTGATTTTGTGTTATTATAACACTTGTCATTTCTCCCTCTAATTTGGATGGTTTTTAATAAAGCTCCATTGATTCCTCTGAAAGAAATTCCTCCTGGCAAAAGCAGAACACACACACTGATTGCTAAATATGCAGCAATTATCATATTCAGCAGCACACTTTAATATCTTATTTATAGATGTATCTATCTATAATTTGCTTTAATTAAGTTGCATTGATTTTAATGACGGGAATGATACTCTGAGAAGGGGCTGGTGTCATATGCTGCTGTGAGTCCGGGTCTGTTGCTCCTTTTAAAGATGTGGTCTCAAGCCTTAGTGACCTTCTTTAGGCTCCAAGCAAGCCCATCCCAACTTAGTGAAGTTTAAGAGAAATTTTTTATGTGTTAATGTCTCAGAATTTGCCCTCATTATTGTAGGATGGTGTCCATTTATATGCAGCTTGGTGGATTGGAAGTTTCAACCAAATTTTAAAAATCATTTCACTTGTGCACAATTTCATCTCTAGCCCCAAATCACACTATTTATTTAGACCACAATCCCCCGTCAGCTGTGGCTGGCAACAGCCTTTCGCCACTCCAGTAGCTCTGGTTTTTTTTTTTTTGTTTGTTTGTTTGTTTGTTTTCTGCATTGCCAGTAACAACAGTCAGCTCTCAGAGGCTTCTTGGGACTTTAAATTTTTGACTATGTCTTATCCCTCCTCCTGGTGAAAGTCTGGGAAAACTGGAACCAAGAACTTATAACAGTTTTACCTTTTATGACACCCATGTTCAAAGCGAGGGAACTAGCTGGCTAAACCTAACACAAAGAAACATGAAGATTGCAAGTGTATTTTTAAAGGCTCTAAAATATTACTCATCATGACCAGAAACTATTTTTCTTTCTTTATTAATGGATGAAGAAGTAAGCACTGCTTCTATAAATCTTTGCACCTCTGAAGGTGCCAACGTTCATTTTGTATAAATTATCCATGTTAGGATGCCGAGGCATGATCACAAAGGATAACTCAGAAGGCGGTGATGCCAGCGCGGCCCTGGATTCTGGCCACCATTTTTCACTTGCTGATTATTGCTACAAGTGTTGATTAATAGTGGTGTTCATGCTGCTAGAATGCATTTCCCTGGAGGTGAAGAAAACATTCCAGGGGGAGAAAACCCCAGAAAGAAGGAAAGATAATAATCAACTCGTCCTTCCGCGTCTCCGTAATAACTCTGCAAGAGTGTGCAAATCACGGCTGTTGATGAACCGTTAGCAGTGTCAGAGCCATTTCATGAAACAGACCATCCACATGCATCAGATCATCAATTTGTCAATAGGTTTATAAGGCAAGTGAATGTCTCCAAACCTCCTTCCTCCCCCTTTGGGAAAGGATGAAATGATATGAGCAGCAGGGGTCCAAGGGTGGTGTGGGGAGGTTTCCTATCCAGTCCCTCCCCACTACAGTGACAATCACAGGCAAGACTGGAATTTACCAAGGCTGATTAGCTTAGTACTTATTTTTTCTCTCATCAGTAATGCCATCCCTCTTATCCATGGAGGGAAACTAATGAATTGGGCTTAGAGAGTGAGAACGTTTCTTAATAAAAGCAATACAACAGGAGATGTGACGAATTCATAGGAGAGTGCGGCAAGGGAAGGACCCTGGCGCCCAGAGCCCCTGACCTTGAAGGCTATCATTTTCCTCTGTCCAGCTCAGTCAGATCATTTCCTGCTTCAGTGTTTTTTCTCGCTGGGTGGCTTTTCTCGTCATTAATCCTATGATGTGTTTTTGTTCTTCTAACTCTTAATTGTCTCTAATGAGGAGCAGACCATCAATGGCCACATTTGCAGTTCTCCTCTTGATTTAAGTGGAAAGACTAATTAGTATAAATTATGGTGAAGGAATTTGAGTCCCTCCTGTAAGTTGGAAGAAGAGAAAGCAAGGGAATGGCCAATATTGCATCTTCTTGCACAGAGTGTGCCCTTCTGCTCTTCCACACGCAACGAGGCTTAGGTTCATCTTGGATTTTCCATAAATTCCTTTGCAAAGGTCACAGTCCACGTGGACAATGAAACCTTACAGTTCAGACTGTAAGCCCTCCCCTTTGCCATCTCTCTTGCGCTCCCCTCCACACCAACATTTCTAGTGTCCTGCACTATATTATTACTTTATGACAATTCTTATCCAGGTGGTTTGTGCCTCTAGATTTCAACCTTTCTTTCTTCCCTGTTTCACCTGCATGAATTGTCCAACATGGGTCTCTATCTGGTCAATTCAGAAAGACATTTTTCATTGCTTTATTTCTCTGGAGAAGTATGTGAAACATTTTGTAGGAGATTATGAAAAAACCAATCCAAGTTAGCCCTTATCCTCTAACCAGGCAAAGGCCAGAGACATTTTGTCCAATCTCTGAATCTCTACCTCTGGGTCCTCAGAGGGGTGGTTCTTGCCTGAAGATGACAAACCTCTGGCTGTTACAGCAATCGATTCTGCACTCTTAGCTGATGTACTAACCAGAGCACCCTGCATTCTGGAAGGAAGCAAAGCATAAAAGGGGAGAATAAAAACAGAAGGTACCAGGTTCATAATGTTTAAATTGTTGTACAGCAACCACAAAAATCCTTATGTTTGCTACAATTGAACTGACTACTAGAAAGTGGCATTATTTTCATGTCACTTAGTAGGATTTAATGTAATTTGAATCAATGTCCTTATGATACTGGTACCTACTCCTTATCCAAAAGCCTTCAAGTCTGGTTACCCCTATCGTGGGGAGTTATAAGTAGCGAAACACAGGTAGCAAGCATAATTAAGAGAATACATTTTCTCCAAACTTCACTCATACCTTGAACGTGGCAGAGAGACCTGGGTTTGCTGTTTAACAACTTGCAGCTGTACGGTTAGACGTGCATGGCGTTTCCTTCCCTGTGCACTTGTGGCCGTTCTTTTGCGTCTTGGGGGGGAAATGTGCCTCTTTCCAGCACTGCCGGCTGGCATCTTTCTTTGCCTGCTTATACCAACCTGGCAGTGGGTAGAGTTTCTCTGTGATCTGCTATTATCTTTCATTCATACTCCCAGATGGATACCAGATGGGTAATTGTAGCCAGCGCCCGTGCTCTAGGTCCACACCAGAGCCCATGGGCAGGAATCTGTCTGTTAGCTGACTCTAAAATGGCGCTTCAAAGAAATGCTCTTCAAAACTGTATGCATCTGTTCTCTACCCTAATGACCCTTTAAAAAGAAAGAAAAAGAAAACTCTTGTAGACAAGCTTTCCTTTAACTAGATGCTACATCTGTAAGAAAAAGGGAGAATGACCGTATAGTGGCTTGACAATGTCAAATTCATTTCTAGTTAATGGCACGTCCAAAAAGCCACCAATGCAAACAGCCAACAGTAGAGAAAGTGAAGCTTAATCAATATGTTCCTTTTTGGTGCTATCTTCACATTGCAGAGTCTTAATTTCTGAAGGGCGGCTTTTATGTAACGTTTTCTGAGGTAAAAAGGAAAAAAATGAACAAAAAAGAAAAAAGAAAATCTAAGGGTTTTGAAAGGCCTGGTGATTCCTAGGGGGAAATGCAGGCAACAGAGACAAAGTAACAGGTAAAATGGTGGGGAATTCCTGTTGTCAGAACTCAGCCCAAGTGTATTGCTCCTAAACTGATGCCTCAGTTGTCACACTTGATAAATTACATTTTAAAAAATATCCTGATGGATCATCTGGCTGTTTCAAGTGTGTATTTCAGCAGTTCATTATGAAAGTTTATTCTCTCAATTAACTACAAATAAAGTGGGATCTTCTAACTATTTTCTCTCCCAATGCTGTCAGCTATGTTCTTTTAGCAGACATCAAAGCAGGTCCCCAGTCCACACGGGCCTTTCCTGGAGAAGTTATGATAGACAGCTATGTGTTCCCTTAGGCTACCAAGGAGACACTTTCGTTCAGGTTATCCATGTACAAAGGTAACATTTACATTAAAATATGTTGGAAGTTAATTTCTTTTAATGCCCAAGCAGGATCATACCCATATCCATATCTATTATTTCAAAATCCATGAACGTAAATTAACTTAATCTATAAAAATATTTGAATAGATGGTCATCCTATGGGTGACATGCCGATGTCAGATAGCTAGCTACTAGACACTAATCAAATGAACTTCTGTTGAAAAAAAACAAAAACTGTAGCAGCGACCTATTAGCTGGCTCTCCTCACTATACTGAGTACGTAAACTTGTCGTCCCTGACATGGAGAAAAGACGTGGGGGATGAAAATGCAGGACGGGTGTCGGTAGGTGTGTGCTTTGTCTTTGGAGATTGCTAGATGACTCTGCCTCAGTTTACCCATTTGGGCCATCAGGAGTTCTAGTTGGCATTTGTTGAGGGTAACAAAGCACTTAGCATAAGGTGGAGCCCAGTGTCAGACTCAAATGTGTATAAGTTTTTGAATAAGTTGCTTACTGGCTCCAGATAGGATGTGATTAAGTTTTCTTGCTTCCAGGTGCAGGCGGGGAGTGGTGGAGAAGCACCGACAGGGGAAGGGTGATGTTGCAGGAACATTTGGGGAAGGCTTCATGAGGGAAGTTCTTATGAGACCATGCAGATAAAAGAGATGTGAACACAACCTCTTACTAGGATGGCTCGTGGGGCCACTGTATGGCCTATCTTTTGGATCATTCACAGAGACCAGTGGTCCACAGGGACTTGTGTTATGGAAGACAATTTTTCCACAGAAGGCAGGGAGGGATGAATGGGACAAGAGGTGGAGCTTAAGCAGTGATATAAGGGATGGGGAGTGGCTATAAACACTGATAAGGTTTGCTTGCTTGTCTGTGCTCACCTCCTGCTGTGTCACCTGGTTTCTAATAGGCTACAGACCACAACTTTTTTTTGGCACCAGGAATTGATTTCAGAAAAGACAATTTTTCCATGGACCAGGGTTGGGCTGTGGGTGTGGGGGGTGAAAAGACAGGAGGCAGAGCTCAGGTAGCGATGCTGTGCAGTCCAGTTCCCAATAGGCCTTGGACAAGTAGCAGGCCATGGCCTGTGGGTTGGAGCCCACAGGTGTAGGCTGTTGGCTAGTGACTGTGGTAGTTGGCTGTTTGCAAGGTACTTGGGATGAGTGACAATCTCTGTGCATATGAACCATAAATGTCTTCTCAAAAACAAAAAAACCCATCTTTGATTGCATCATGCAGGTGTCATCAGCTACTTGAAAAAGGCAGTGAGGTAAGGATTAGGATTTACAGTAGAGGGGACCAGACTTCATATCTTGGGAAATTTCTGTATTACCCCTTTTTTTTTGTTCTGGAGACAGAGTCTCACTCTGTCACCCTGGGTAGAGCGCTGTGGTGCCATAGCTCACTGTAACCTCAAACTCTTGGGCTCAAGCGATCCTCCTGCCTCAGCCTCCTGCATAGCTGGGACTACAGGTGCCCACCACAATGCCTGGCTAGTTTTTCTATTTTTAGTAGAGATGGGGTCTCACTCTTGCTCAGGCCTCTCTGAAACTCCCCATCTCAAGGAATCCACCCACCTTGGCCTCCCAGAGTGCTAAGCCACCGCGCCCGACCAAGTGTTTTCTTAACATGAATAAGGAAGGATCTTCATCATCCTTCTTTTCCCGAGGGAGACCTAGAGACAGTGTTGCACAATTCAACAAGCATTTATCAAGTATGTGCCCCCCGTGAGAATGCCAAGTGGGCAGGAGGAGGTTGAGCGGAGGTTGGAACAGATGGTGATGGAGGCCATGTCCTTCACCTGCCCTTGTCCACAGAGACAGGAACAGCAGGTTCTGACAGCTGGCCTCATGGCAGAGGAGACCTGAGGTAGCCAGGCCCTTAATTGCTCTGGTCAGGTATCACCACAGAGAAGGCTGCTTAGTATGCTGCAGCCAACTGAAACAGAAACATTAATGACTTGTTTTACCAGCATCCCTGAACCATGGTCCACTTGCATGAAAGAAGTAAGGGCCAAGATTTTTTCTCCTTTACTGATGTTGGTCATGTACCACAGAATTAAAAAAAAAAAAAAAAAAAAGGGGGCCTTTTGACTGCAGTCAAAAATAACTTTTTTATTTTTTTCCCTTGTCAGAGGCCAGGCATTGTTCTCCAGAAGGACATTAGGTTGTACTGACAAGATTTGTGCTAACCAATACTCCCTGCAGTGTGCATGTGTGTGTGTGTTTATGTTTCCAAATAGATTGTTTAATTATCTGCTCCATTATCTTTCTGGAAGCTGTACTTCACGGCATCAAGCATATTTATCAATAAGAAATGAATGCCATCCTGGGAACTGATTTGTTCAAGGTAACTTTCATTATAGTTACACTGGCTGTGTCTGATGATGTTTCCAAGCTTATGCTATTTTATTTATAGTTGCAAACCTCTCATTTAACTTTTTCACCACTTGAGAGCCAAGTGGAGTCTCAGTGACCACCTGTGTACTCAGACAATTGACCTGAAAAGGAGGTGTAGACATGTAAGTACAAGAATCATTTAAAATTATTTTAAAATCACTGCTCATTATTGATGAAGATGGGTCTCCCTCACTCCCTAGCAGCAGGACATAAACGCAGCAAAGTTGTGCGTTGGGCATTATATACCTTAAGAGTTATAAACCATACAAAAATATACAGTTATAGATGAAGTGGTAGGCAGAAGTAAAGTGGTAAACTTGTAAGTATAAAATTGTTCATGCCAATTAATTCAGCATCTTACGTTATTCTCATTAGAACTAGAAAAGGTAGTAATATGGCATGTGGCAACTGTTATGCTTACTTCCAAGTTACAAATGGTAACGAGGCCAGGCGGCAAGTGCTGTGAACTGAAGATGAGAAGTTTGACATCAAAGCTGAGCTAGCTACCAAGCTGTAGAATCCTGGGCTTGGTGTGGAGGCCTGAGAATTCTCCCAGGCTTTCTGACTGGCTTATTTCTGGGTGCGTGTGCTTACCAAAATTTAAGGAAAAGCAACCACTCTTTGTAAATCTCTACCTTGCAATATTAGAATGAAGATCTGATTTTAAAGGCAAGGTTCTGTTACACCAGATAACAGTGCAGCAGTTGAATGAGCCAGCTGGCTTAGAGGTGTATATTGGTGGGTGAGAAGCACACAGCAACAGCCCACAGCAGATGCCAGTGTGTGGCTGTGAGTACTGGGAGGGGCAAAGGCAGGAAGATGGATCTGAGAGGAAAGGAGACCAAATTGTGAAACAGAGTCTACGTTCAAGATTGTCCATGACAAGTGGCAAGACGTTGGGTCAAGTTTGGGTGGGTGACCAATCCAGATCAGAGAATTCCTGGATGAACTATAACCCTTGTGTTCTGGGGATACCAGAGACAGCAGCCTCAATGGATGTCTTATATTGACGAGGAGAGGGACCTCAACCCCTGAGAGATGGGATAAAATTCCAAGTAGAACTGGCTTGATTCTAACAGCACTTTTGAGGCTATGTGCAGTGGCTCATGCCTACAATCCCAGCACTTTGGAAGGCCAAGGCAGGTGGATTGCTTGAGCTCAGGAGTTCAAGACCAGCCTGAACAAGAGAAAAATTCATCTCTACTAAAATCTAGCCAGGTGTTGTGGTGGGTACCTGTAGTCCCAGCTATTCAAGAAGTGGAGGCAAGAGGATTGCTTGATCATAGGAGTTTGAGGTTGCTGTGAGCTATGATGTCTCAGCACTCTAGCCCAGGGCAACGGAGTGAGACTGTCTTCAGAAAAAAGAAGGAAGGAAGGAAGGAAAAAAAGAGAGAGAAAGAAAGAAAGAACTTTTGAAAAAGGATCTTCAAATTTTTTTGCACTTTCTGGGGACAGGTACAGACAATAGAACCATAGGTACAACTCATGCAATCACATCTGCAAAAGTGAAGGGGTTGCAGGGGGCAGAGAGCAAGTCAGGCTCTTTTTTGGAATTCTCATTGAGCTGAAGATGTCTTCAAAATGAAGGATGAATATTAGTAACATAAGTAAGGTCAAGCCTTCAACAAAGCTGGGTCTCCTATGCATTGTTCTGGACACCCAGTGAGAATTATCTATTGTATTATCGACATGACTGTTATTAGATTAACGGCTATAGTAGAGATCTCATTCTAGGAGCTAATAAAATTGCACTACCAGTATCTCTATATCTATGGCAGGAATTTTATTTTCATCTTTAATTATTACAACAATGCAGGTTAACAGAGAAAATAAAATCTTTATTTATAGGTAACTATGTATACATAACACCCAGCATTACATTCTAATTTTTTTTTTATATCTTCAATGGAAAGATTAAAACAAAACCAAGAAATTCTTAATTTTCTGCATTTCTGCAGGATTTTCTACTAAGCCCTACTGAAATTATAGTGACGTGTAACCAGAAACTCATTTTGTTATATTTTGCAAAGGTCCATCCCTCGGAATGGTTAAAGAAGCCAATCTGGAAGTTTTACGCACCATGTCTCACTTTTTCAAGACCATTTAATAGAAAAATTAGGAGTTAACAGTATAAGAGGGAAAGAAAAGCCCTAATATTTTCCAGTCACACACTAGGAACGCACCACTTTACTGAGTGTGAATGAGGAGGCTGCTGCGAGGAAAATGGCTGTCGTGATGCAGTAAAACTGCCTGGGATCCTGTTACGGTTCGTCATTAGGAAAACCTTGTATTCTGGATAAGTTTAAGTGTTTTCATGGGTATCAAATTATGAATTCAATGGCAATGTGAGCACAGGCAATTTGCTCCCGATCTCCCAGATTCTGGCTGAACTGGCCAAATGCCTAAAAAATAGGTGACACTTGCCCCAGTGCCAGGCATGGAGGAGTACCTGCTGGAAACGGTGCCACACCTGGGCAGCAGATGGAGGAGGCTGCGACTTTCATTTCAAGCAAGAGGCAGGGCAGAGGTTATGGAACTCATAAGGGTTTTCTCCTATGCTGGAAATGGCAGGATTCTAATCAGCTCATCCAGAAAGGCTAGGGTTCTCCCTGTGACTACAGCAGGAGAAAAGCAATCAAAGAGACGCAAAGTGCAGGGTCTCCTGATTTGGTGGCCATAGGATGAGGGTGGAGGGTGGGCACAGCCACAGCCACTATAGGATGAGAGGGTGAGGCCACACAGAAATCAGTGTCTGGAAGATCCCCTTGTTCAGTGACGGCAGCCACATTGTCGGAGAAACTAGGCAGAAGGGACATCACCCCCTCTCCCCAGGTATTGCTCAGGACTCCGACCCCCTTCCTGTCCTCTCCAGCTGCCAGGCATGAGAGGACCCTGCTACAAGCATTCTCGTGCAAGGTGACGAGAACCAAGGGAATGGTCCTTTTTGTTTAAGGAGCTTTCATGTAAGAAAATAAAGAAATCCACACGAAGCCATCAGCAGAAAGGACCCAATAAGGACTTGGGAACAAGAATGAAAAGAGACTAACACCCAGACTACTTTGGGTGAAAATATCAATATCATAAAGAATCCTCTAAGATCCACATAAATAAAACAGGTCAATTATAAGGAAGGAAGAGTCAGGCGAGCCTCGGATTTCAACAATGTTAAAAACTAAAAGACAGTGGGATTTTAGGAGAAAACCCTTGGGATGCAGGCAAGTCATTTATTATCTACCTCGGACTACCAGACATTGTTAGACACGTGTTGAGCTTTATATATAAAGGATATTATCAGATTTCAAAGATTTAGAAATATACTACCTGTGGATACTTCCTGAAGTGAAATCATTCAAAAAGGTAAGCAGGCTAACTGAGAGATGGGTCAGGATAAAGAACTCAACAATGAGGCTGTCATAGAAAAGACGGACTGACATCAGACACTGCATGTAATCTCGAGATGATAGGAGGCATGCTGCATTAAAAATATATTTTTGAAAAGAGCCATGGATTCTTCTTTAGAAACGTGACTGCATCTCAAATACCACAGGTGAAAAAGTGTGAGGAAAAGTTGTGATAGCATACAGTCACTTGGCTTTGTTTCTTTGACATGGAAGGAACTCAATAGAAATAATTTTATTTTTGATGTTGATAGAGAAAATACGTTAAAGAATGTTTTTTATAAAGCCAGTATGATTGAAATTACTAAAAAAAAATCAGAGAAAATGTAATACATGGGGTATAGAAATAAAAAGCAGCAAAAGTATATAAAACAGAAAAACTAAAACAAAATGACAGAAAGAACAAGAATGCCAGTCACCATTGTAGCAGATAGAAATGAATTAAACATTTCTTTAGAAGAGAAAGTCTCAGGATGAATTAAATAGCACAATTCAACCTTTTATAAGAGATAGCTCTAAATCTATTGAAAAAAAGGAAGGGGGGGGCAAGAAGGCCTTAGAAAGTAAATAATAGATGGAAACTTTTCTTTTTTTTTTGAGACAGAAAGTTTGTCACCTTTGGTAGAGTGTCCTAGCATCACAGCTGGCAGCAACCCCAAACTCTTGGGCTCAAATCATCCTCTAACCCTAGTCACTGGAGTAGCTAGGACTACGGGTGCCAACACGATGCCCAGATAATTTTAGAGACAGGGTCTCAACATTGCTGAAGCTGATCGATGGGAACTTTGAATTATATCTATCTGTCCTGGACAGATCAAGAAGATGACATAGGGTCCTCAAACTTTTTAAACAGGGGGCCAGTTTACTGTCCCTCAGATTGTTGGAGGGCCGGACTATAGTTAAAAAAAAAAAACAAAAAAACAAGCTATGAACAAATTCCTATGCACACTGCACCTATCTTATTTTGAAGTAAAAAAACAAAACGGGAACAAATACAATCACACCGCCTCAAGTGGCCCACGGGCCATAGAGTGAGGACCCCTGACTGCAGAAACTATATAATCTATGAGATCATTTTATAATATTTTCTCAATTATAGAACACACATCCCTCGCTTACACATTTGTGAAATTGGGATGCCTTTTTATAGCACGGATGTGATGGCATTCTCTTTTTTGTTCTCCTAAAAAGCTGCTATTAAATTTATGTGTCATAACAATCTGTGCTGACTTACATTTGAGAAAACCTGGTATACAGATACGTTTACTGCCTACTAGCATGTCAGTTCCACAAGCTAGAGACTTTTGCCTGTTTTTCTCCTGGCTCTATCTCCAGTGCCTTAAGAGTGCCTAAAAAATAACAGGTACTTGATAAATACCTATTAAATAATAAATGCTTACAGAAAAATAATTATTTTTAATTAAATTAAGTTAAATTTTTAAATGGCAGAAGTTAACACATATTACATCAATTTTTAGTAAGTGCCACAAAGCAAAATTACAGAAGTCACTGTCCTTAACTACAAAGCATTAAAATTACATAGTAATAACAGAATTATAAATGAAAATATCTAACTCCTTAATAACTAAAATAATGATCATAAAAATCACTCTTAGTTAACAAAAGAAATAGTCTTTCCCTTTTGAATACCTAGGAAAAAACATAAGAAGAACATTAACACAGCAGCACTTCTGGAAGCACCCCTAAACTAAGTTCAAAAGGAAATTCTTTGCTTTAAATTATATTGTTATTAAATATTACTAAAAAGCAAATGAAATAAATGGCTAAATAATTTTAAAAGTTTGCTTCATCTCCTTTTAAGAAAATAAAATAATAGTTGATGAAATAAAAATAAATGTATTAGAAAACAGAAAAATAGAATTATGAATATATGATTAACAAATATATATGCTAAATGGTTAAAAATCTCAATGAAATATACAATTTTAAAGAAAAAGATAGCAAATTTCCATAATTCACTAAAAGAGAAAATACCTCCATCTCCAAAGATCTGAATCTATTGAAAAAATTTAAACAGGTATCAAAGAAAGGTACCTACAAAAAAGCACAAAGCTAGATGTTTTAATGGATGAGTTATTTTAAATCTTTTCAAAGAGATAATTCCTATTCTATAGAAATTGTTACAAAGCACAGAAACAGCTAAAAGCTACCACTTTATAAAGGTAATTTAACCTTTCTGTGTAAAACACCTAAAGTTAGAGAAAAACAAGAAACCTAGATATCAATTTCACTTACAAATAAGATACAAAATCTTAAGTGAAATACTAGCGATCCATGCTCAGATCTATCTTAAAAGAATATAACAGATAGCATTTTAGCATAGATTTATTTTTTCAGAACTGCAAAGGCTATTCAATATTAGAAACCCTCACATCATTAGAAAAAGAAGAAAAAAGATCACATGATCATCTTAGTAGATGTCTAAATGCCATTTGGAAAAAGAAAACTAATAAATAACCCTGGTTTATTTACTCAAAAATGAAGCTTCTTTCCCTTTCTAGCATCAAAGACCCTATTGACAGAGTTGGAAAAAACTCTGAATGACATTTGCCAGCAAGGGCTTAATATTCCTTCCACATCAAGAAAATTTACAAGTTAGAAGCAAAAGAGGCAAACACTATGAGAAAAAATAGCAAATTCCTAAGAAGAAGAAATATTATGGCCAATAAACTTGTGAAATGCTCTATCTCAGTTGTAATTAAGAAATGAAAACAAAATAATTGATATTTGCTATCAAAGTGGTAAAACCAAGGAAAAATAAAAACATTCCATTTTAATAGGGCTACCATAAAATCTTCATAAAACAGACCATTAATATTTGTTGAATATATTATGCTTCTTAGGGGAATATAAACTTACTAACTTCCCTTGGGGCAGTTGAGTAATTTGTAACTAAATTAGAAAAAAAAAAATTCATGGCCTTATACTACCTAAAGATTATCTTATATTGACTTACGATAAAGAACTCATTAGAATGCAAAGATTTATTTATAAGTTTAATCATTATATCATTATTTATGATAAGAAATGAGAAAGACAATGTAAATGTTTAATAATAGGAAAGTGATTAACCAATTACTTAATATTTTTTTTTAGGAAATCTGTGTATTAATGAAATACTTAACTACATTTTTTTGAAGAATATTTAATGCTACGGGAAATGCTCACATTATAGTAGAAAGTAAAAAACAAAAGTGGCTTAAGTAACAACATTCAGAAGTATCCTAATTTAATTACTACATGTGATTTGCATGTGTCTCTACAAAGGAAAATACTACAAAACATAAACAGTGTTTATTTTTTGTGTGTTCATAATTCACATTTTCATTTTATCACTATTCCCAATTACCTAAATTTTCTGGAGTGAGCATGTATGACTTGTATGATAAAAAATTTGAATATAAAAGAAAAGAAAAAACAGCAATTCTTGGGAAAATAAAGTCTGGAGTATGCCAACTGTACCCACATGGTCTATGAAATATTTCTGGCTGTATAACTGTAAACTCTTTCAATACGTTTACTTAAAAGCTACATAAACCATTGGCTGTTAGATGAAAATCAGTCTCTACCTTTCTATAGCTATCCATATTGATATGTAGATGTAAACAAGAAAAGCAAACTCTGTGCCACTCACTGTGTGTTTCAGGTTGGATTTATTCAGTAATACCTATTCAAAAAATGTTTAATGTCCCCCGTGTGAAACAAGTACCATGTGTGTGACTTTTAAAAGAAACTGTGAACAACCAGATATAGAATTTAAAGTCTAAACCAGAGTTTCTCAGCCTTTTAAAAGCAAAACCCAAGAAGACTCACAGTTCACATCATGCCGCAGCACGTGTGTGTGTGTGTGCATGTGTGCGCGCGCGTGTGTGTGCATATACTCATTGAACATGAAACAAAAATTTCCCCATCCAATACCCCATATTTATTCTCAGGCTAGCCTTCTGACATCTTTTTAAGATTATTTAGAAATGACTATGGTGAACATCTGATGTTATCCTCATCTAGTAAGTCAGGAAACACAGTTTGAAAAATTACCATCAAGGGCTGATCTTGGTCAGTAATTGGGACAGATGTGACACACGAACACTGAACTCCCCAAACTGAGAGGTCAGGTCTGAAGACAAGTATCATCAATGGAACATACGATAAAAGCCACTTTATGCTTGTTTCAGAATTACAGAGGGCAATTGTTCTAGACACAGTAGCTTACTTGGAGGCAGACAGCCCTAAATGCAGACAAAAGGAAAGGCGGAACACACCAGGGAAAACTTCACAGGGATAAAAGCATATCTATCTCCTTAATTCTCAGTCTCTCTTTCCTATGCATTCGCTTATCAATTTCTTCCTGTATAACTATACTCCTAAATATCTCATTATGTTTGAAATTGTGTTTCCTGTCTGCCTTACCCACTAGACATAACCTCCTTATTCACTTTTGTGTCTTCAGAGTCAAGTCAATGTCTCACACAAACTTGCCTCCGAATAAAGGTCTAACACATTAATTAATAAATTAAATGTACTACTGAGCAACCACCCGTGTAGAAATTTTGTTCTCCAATCTTGGGGCCAAAGTGACACAACATAAATGGACATGAGCTTATGCTTTTCCTTAATTGATAGGGACTATTAACGGGCTTTCTTTCTTTAGACAGAAAATCTCCAAGGAAGCTAGGAAAGTCTTGGGCGTTAAAAGGGAAGGTACTCAAATTTTTCATAAATTTACAAATCAATTAAAAGGAAATACCAAATGCTTGAAACAAAATGTCAGTTCTTTCCTATTTGCTTGTCTTTCCCCCCCTTTGTCATGTATTTAGGGAAGAGTTTTCTTAATTTTATATACATAGGCATCCATCCGTAGAAAGAAGAAAGTTATCTCTTTCATATAGTCACATACAAACCACAAACTCCTAAATCTCGTAGCATTTTTTTTCCCACCGCCAATTTAAGTACTATTTTAAAATATTCCTTCCTGACATCATGCACGTTGATGGTGAGACCATGATTTCCTCCTCTGAAACGTGAGTCTCTGATTCCCTTGTAACCACATGCACACACAGCATACTGCCGCTTCAAGTACTGCCTGACAATTTACATCTGGGAAATTTCTATAAAGGGAATTGCACGGAAAACAGAAAACCTGATTCATGTGACAAATGAAGGAAAAATAAGTGGCTGAAAAATGTAACAATTAAAATAGAATTGCAATTCAGAAACAAACTGTGACTCTGGCAATTAGTGATGATGAGAAAACAAAACTGAAAAATGAAGGTGTCTCCCCATGGTTTGGAGGTATCTGTTATTACAGAGCAAACCAGAAGGTTCATTAAAGAAAAGACATCAGCTCGCGATGGGGAACGTCTTTCTTATACGACATTTCCTACTGTTTCTCTGAAGGAGAAGATGCAACACACTGATGTGTTTACACATACACACACGCGCACCCCCAGTCGTGTTTCCTTTTCTTGTAGCTAAGTGTTGGTGATGCAAGCCTTGATGCACACTTTCTTACGCATTCGTACATTACCGAGTGTGCACTGAATGAATAAACCAACAAAGAGACGAACAACTGCAGAAACTGTCAAGGGCTGCTTTGGCTTTGCTGCCTAGTGAATGGAGTTATGTCTCGGAACAGGCCCAGGGACAGATGACACAGAATGAACTAAATCATCTGAAGAAAGCTCCATGGCCATAAAACCCAAGAATGCCTTTGCTTCACAGAAGTCTTATCCTGAAAGTAGAAAAGAAACTATTTCCCAATGGTTTATAACAACAACATTATATCCTTTCTTCTTAGATCATTTACTTGAGTAAATGGGACAGTTTTCCTGTCAGCCTAGCTGAAATGCAGAGGTACCAACTTTTGCACTTTCTCATAAGCACTCTGAAAACCAGCACTGTGACTCAGAAGGAAACCCAGAGCAATTAATGAGATTCATTGGAGGACCGCAAAGGCACAGGCTCTAGTGTGTGAGGTGTCATTATAACTGTACTCAAAAGTGGTCATTTGAACCCAAGAGTTTGAGGTTGCTGTGAGCTCTGATGCCACGGTACTCTACTGAGGGTGCCAAAGTGAGACTCTGTCTCAAACCCCCCCCAAAACCCCCCAAGCCCCCCAAACCCCCAAAGTGGTCATTGTTTTTGTGAAGGGTAGCCACTGCAATACTGATGCAGGGATTAGCCTCATTTCAGGGGTTCCTTTGATTCAAGTGTGCTTCCTGTAGATTCAGAGGAGAGCTTTCTGTGAATTTTCTTTCTCCCAGCACAACACCAGGCTAGTTACTACATAATAAGAACCAAATGATGTGAAATCTCAGAATGACTCTGGGTCAAAACTTTCCTTAAGCTGAAGGAACAAGATGGCCACTGCAGTGATCTGATTGGTTAGTTAGCAGGAAGCTGTGTGAGGTGGTACCAGGCACCGCAGGGTCTGAGTGGGAGCATGGCTTAAGGGGGAGTTCTAATTGTTGTCAAGTTAAGGTGATATTCTTGCTGTAAATACCAGTTAGATGGATTTTCTTATCTTACACTGTGAACATCTTCATTTTTTGATTTAGTACCCAGAGTTTATTTTAGGACGTGTAAGCTCTGCTAAAATAAAATGTATCCACTGATTTTAAACAGCTTTGAGAACAGTTTAAGAAATCTGGAATTCATAGGAGTTTCTGCTGTGGTTTCTCTTATATTACATAAAATGGTCATTTCCCCTATTGCAGTAGAAGAAAAGAATGTTATTATTGTAGAAGTTGGAATTCTGGGTTTTAACTGTGATCCAACACAAACGGTTGTGGTTTGGGGGAACTTAACCTATTTTAAACTCAACATCCTGAACTGGAATTAATTGCTCATTAGAAGCAGAAAGAGTTCTTTTTTTCACTCTAATGTAAGTATAGAAGAGGTTTTTTTGACATACTATGGAAAAATAATGTGGTTCTGAACTTTCTTTTTCTGCTGTTTTGCTATTTAGGTTTGCATTTGAGCCAGAGATGGGTACCTTATTTGATTATAGCATAAAAAGAAGAATGATTTCATTTAGACTTATAAAGAAAATAATAAAACACCACCAAACTTTAGCTCTGGTACAATATTATTGGTTTCAAAAACAAATTAAGGGTGATAATTAAAGAGAAGTTCATCAGAAAAAAATAAGTTTTCAGAAAGCTTATAAGCGAATACTCACACATTCCCTTTTTTTCACATATCTTATATAAAAAAGTACCTCAATACTGGCTACAGGAGCACTCTTTCTTTCTCTTTCCAATGGGAGTCAGTGCAGATTTGAAAATCAGCTTTGCTAATGATGGTATGGCCATAGGGCAAGGTCTTAGGACCTTAGTTTTCACATCTGTAAAACAGGATTAAAGATACCCTACCTCACAACATCATTGTATGGAACAGTTTAAATAAGGTAGAGTCAGCACTAAATACATAACACCATTGTTATGGATAATCTAGTTTAGTATAATTTGCAGAGTAAATAATTTGTATGTATTCTTTTTGTATTCCACTCTCCTTCTTAATTTAAGCCCTTAACCAAATCCTGGTATTTCTTTGCTTCAGGGTTTTTGCATAGCTGGAAGTAGAGCTGCTTGAAGTCAACTTTCTTCTGGTCTTTGATTTTAGCATAAGCTCATTAGAGAGATTAGGTGTGCCCCAGGGTCAAGGATGAAAGGAATACACTTAAAGGAAAAGTATGTGTGTGGGAGAGAGGGAAATAGATACTGACCTTTGCACTGATGGAATTTGCCAAAAGGCCTGACAGTCACCACCTGAAGTGATCGTGGACTTCTCAGAGTGAGCAGGACTAGAAGGCCTGCCTTTGGAGTAACCAGAGTGGTTAAGGAGCTCCAATACTGACTACGATAGAAAGGTTGTCCAGCCAATGGAAAGTATTAGTCCGCATGCCTCCGTATGAGTGGAGTGTAACAACTGCCCACGTGCATGAACACTTCCTACGTGCTTTAGATAACATGTTATGTGGCTTAAGTAATCATGCACATGTCGCAATGCTTTTATTAAGTAGTACTATTATCTCACTTCCAAAAGAGACAGAAATGTAAAATAAATTGCCCAAATTTCTGCAGTTAATAAATGGGACAGCCTGTTGTGAACTCAGGCAGTCTAACTAGAGTCCCTGGTCTCACATGCGAAGCTGAAATCCTTCTGATACCTGCTAAATTATGAGTTCTAAAGCTCAGGACATCTATGTGTTTTGAAAGACAGGATGAGAGGACAGGAGGAGTTCAAAGTAGCCGTCTTTGGGCAGATTCCTAGGCAGGGCTGAGGAGTAAAGTCCATGTAGGTTGCCGCAACTGGCCCAATGGGCCGCAGGGGGTGGGATCAGGAACAAGTGGCTTCCTTTGGAGGGAGTGAGGGCCAGTTTGTTAGAGAAGCCAGTGCTACTCCCGGGATCCAGTCATTGCCCACTGGCAGGGAGACCTGGGGAAGCCTGGACTCCGTACATCGGACAAGACTTGCTGGAGAAGTCACAAGCTGCTGTGGTAGCAACAAGGCATCAGGAATGAACTGGTTCCAGGAGTAGATTCCATCAGCCTCTCTCCTGTCCCTTCTCCTCCCCAACATCCCCCTCCAAATACTGCTGAGACGATCTGTACTGAGAGAATGGTAATTTTGTTGGGGTGGGGGTGGGGCAGAGAGGTGGCTTTGGACTCCTGAACACTTGGGGGAAAAGGGTGGGCTTAAGTGGGGTAAAATGATGGGGAGGGAGGGGCAACTCAGGGTCGGGGAACCACAGGTGGGAAGAGCTTCCAGGATATCTAAAAAATGTGTCTAGGGAAGAGGGAAAAAGAGCAACTCCTTCTCCACTGGCTCACATGGCTCCTGGTTCCTGCTCCTGGATTATTGTTCTGTCATTAGTGTCAGGTTATTGGATTTTAGTGAGGCTTTGCACACTGGCTTGAGCCCCTAACAACCAATAATATATACAGTTTTTCCTCTGGGAAACACCATTTCTAGTTCCAAATTGCCAACTTCTAAACCATCTTCTTCTGGAACATAGTTTACTTCTGTATTGGGGATTGCCTATAAACATGTGTCCTTTCTAAATGATTTACACTATGTTTACAGACTATAAATTCACTCCTATGTTTTACATTCTAGATTTTCTCCCATCTAGCTTATATGTCAACAAGTTGTTATAAAACCTACACTGAAACATGAAAATGGCTAAAGCCATCGAACCTGCCCCCCCAAAAGAGTCTTTTTGTCCTTTTCTTTCCTTAATTGTTCTCTCCTTTCTAAAATGTAGGTGAACAAAACCCAGCTCTTCAAGTGGCCTTCAATATTTCACCAGTGTCAAGTTCAGCCAAACCTCAGGCCTTTCTAAACCCCCCTGACCCAAGCACAGCTTTCTCTATTCTTTTTTCTCTGCCTTGGTACTGCTCCTCAGTTCAGTTTTCAGGGAATCAGGGGAAGCACTGACATGCTGATGAGGTCAACCACAGAGTGGGAACTGTTCATGGGGTACAAGAGGGCACCTAACTGAGAAGGGGCTGATTCCCGCAGGGCAGCAGCCAAACTACTGCAGCCTCTGGATACTCCCATTTAATGGCCTACCTTTTAAAGCTTTTAAGAACAGAATATGTACTTGTCGCAAGACCATAATCCATGGGGAGACAGAGCAATTCTACTTAAAGGAAGAGTGCCTTTAGACCTGAGCTGAACTAAAATTCTCCGTTGCCTATGTACATAAAAGATCCATGAGTCTGCTAATTTCTCACCAATAATCCACTGACATTGTTAGGACTTCTGGGGTAGTTCAGTGACACTGAACCAACAAATAAAAATAAATTTTCTTTTTCTTTTTACATAGCAAACAGTGGTAAGAAATTTAAGATTGATAATAGATCTATTTTTCAAATGATAAAGAGGCAAACATGTGCATGGAAAATTTTCTTCTTTTGAAAATCTAAAAAGATGAAGGAAGCTGACATCACTATTAGAATTTTGAGTTGTGGTAGACAACTCCCAATTGTGCCTACATCCATCTTCCCTTTCACTGTTTTTCTTTTTTTCTTTTCTTTCTTTCTTTCTTTCTTTCTTTCTTTCTTTCTTTCTTTCTTTCTTTCTTTCTTTCTTTCTTTCTTTCTTTCTTTCTTTTTGTAGAGACAGAGTCTCACCTTATCGCCCTCAGTAGAGTGCCATGGCATCACACAGCTCACAGCAACCTCCAGCTCCTGGACTTAGGTGATTCTCCTGCCTCAGCCTCCCGAGCAGCTGGGACTACAGGAGTCCACCACAACACCTGGTTATTTTTTTTTGTTGAAGTTTTGCCAGGGCCGGGTTCAAACCCACCACCCTCGGTATGTGGGGCTGACACTCTACCAACTGAGCCACGGGCGCCATCCTTCCCTTTTGCTGCTAATAGCATCTTGATTTTTCTCTGGGGATTACCTTCTCACCTGCACTGTATTTATGGATTTTTGGTGGTCTTGACTCACTTTCTGCTATTGGGGTGGCCCTGGGACCTGGCTCCAGCCAGGAAGAGTACAACATCTTTTTGGATGTGAAGACTGGTTCAGGAGTGGACATGTCACCCAGGATGAGCTGATGGAGCCATTGACTGAGCAGCGTACTAAATCTTAGTTCTAGGATTTTTCTTGCATCTATTGGAAGTGAGACTGCCTCTTCCCACAGCGTTGTGTTGGAGCTGCAGATGGCTGTCTTTCTGCCATATGGGAGCCCCTCAAAAATGGTGTCGATGGAGAGAATACCAAGGCTGAGAGATAAAGAAAGAGATTCCTAATGGCTGGCTTGAGTTAGGCTTCTATTCTTTGCAATATAAGAGTCACGACTAATCTAGAATTGCCCCTCAGCATCCTCAGTTCCGATCAGATGCCTTTAAGAAGCAGTCAAGGAAAGTACACATGAGTCTCAATCCTGGTATTGGCCCAGTGACAGCATTCTGAGCGCATGCTCTATCTTCCCCATGTTAAGAAAGAACCTACTGATAGTTCCTATACTTGCTTGGCTAGGGCACATTCCACCTAAATTCTTCCCCAGGACGGTCAGCATGAGCTCAGCATCATGCTTTTGCTTTGTCCCAAGTACA
Source organism: Loris lydekkerianus (assembly GCA_963574355.1). Lineage (NCBI taxonomy): Eukaryota > Metazoa > Chordata > Mammalia > Primates > Lorisidae > Loris > Loris lydekkerianus. The sequence goes on from CAUYPK010061244.1 coordinate 44,379, forward strand.
GAATTCACTGGATTTGCCTTTCATTGTCCAGATCAGCTGCCAAATACATTTCTTTAAGTTGGCTCCTACAGCATCTTCATGATGGGGGGAACAAATCTTTCAGAATGTTTACATTTATTCACCCAACAAGCTCTACCTGAGCCAATCCCATTTGCCAGGAAGATGTAGTCCCATGTTTTTTATGGCAGTGGAAACTAGCATTCTGTGCTAGTTTAAGATGTTTTAACTCCCACTTTTTTTCCATATATAAACAAACTTGTCCTCCCTTCCCATCCGTGTGTCTACAAACCTTTCATAGATAAACATCTTCTTATTTAGCCAAAGATCTTTTTAAAAAGGAGGTGGGATAGTGACACATGCTGTACAGCTCTTGAAATAACAAGAAAGGTGCTAATATTTTTAAAAAGACTTCAGAGCCATCCTACTTCTGAAATTACTTCTGAGTAATGCTGCTGTTAAATAAGTGGATAATCTTTATCTGCTAATAAAAAAAAAGCAGCCCATTGCCAGATGACTGTGACAGTCTTAACAAGTGTTACAAAAAATAAAATACTAGCAGATAACAGGTATTAGGTTTTCTTTTGGCAAATATGAACTCTTCACAGCTAGCATATCTTGCTTACTTAATTGTGCCTATAAAAACTGCTAGAATGTTTCCCTCACAGCCATTGAAATTCTTCCAACATGTTCTTTGCGGCTTTTCAGACCAGCTGAAAAGATTTTTAAGGTCTCAGGTCCATATTTACAAATCTTACAATCTGTGTAGTTATTTATATAAACAAATGAAGTGAGTAAGTTAGGAGCTCCTTTGGAAAAGCAAACAAAATCCACCAAGTTTGAGAGAAGAAAGAACCAAATATGTCCTCTCAGGCCATTCCCAAATAGTCTCTGTAGCTCTCCCATCATCCTGTCTCCAGCTACTGGCACACCCGGCCTCCAGCAGAATTCAGTCGCTCTGAGTTCCTATAGAAGCTAAGACCTCTCTGTACTACAGCATATATCACACATATTATTGTTCTATTTTGTTTGGGCTTAGCTATCTGTACTCCTGGCTAGAGCATGAGTCCTCTAAGGCAGAAACTATGTCATATCCTTGTTACCACCACCTGGTCTACACTAAGATTGAGCAAATACTTGTTAAAATTGACAGGGTATGAAGAAAAGAGAGACGGGAAAAAGAGGGTACAGTAGAGTGGAGGGGGGGTGGGAAGAGAAAGCAAGTGAGAGCCTGGAGGAGCAGGGAGAGAAGTCTGAAGCTTGAGGCCACTAGGCAGGTGTGACGCTGGTAGAAACTAATGACCAAATGGCCTTGGAAGAGCCGGTGTGATGCTGGTAGAGAACTAATGACCAAATGGTCCGGGAAGATCTAGAAAATCTGGGACAGGCCAAAGAAAAAACATCAGTCTTGAAAACACACAATTTTAATTATTCACAGACTCTAATAATCTTTCAAGTGATTACTTTCATTATTTTGGCTTTGAACACTTTGTGAGGATACTTTCATTCTTTCTGGCCTATTTTTAAACTAGTTTAAAAGTAGTTGTTAGGTAACTTATCTTCCTAATTATCCTTCTGGACAGTTCAGAAGTTCATGGGTATAGGATGATTCCAGGAAGCATCGGTCAGGCCCCTCCATCTGAGGTCTTGGCCTTGGAGAGTTCTAAGTTCACGAATGTATTTCTGAGGACGGTGGTGCGTGCAATGGGTTTGTTAGAGAAGTTTGACTGCTTTGGTGTTCACTGAAGTGGTCAGAGTCAATGCCCTATTTTTAGAATTTGTGGGTTAGAATACCAGATGAGCCCCTGCACAAGCCCCTGGGGGCCTCTCCTGGGTCCCACCACTAACCTGCATGGAACTGCCAATCTGATCTTAACAGGTGCCCCCCGTGATGCTGAAGATCTGCCTACCTAGGAACCACAATCTCCTAAAAGTGGCCCTGTTGGGTCTGGCTGCCTGACAGGAATAAAATGTTAACTTTCTAAACTTGTTTTCCTAGATCTTACCCGAAGTAGCAAGCCAGCAGTGTTATTTCTCTGGCCTACGCTGAACAAAAGATTCTAATATTTTTCCTTGGCTTGGGGAGAGGAGAGGAAAGGATGCTGAGATTCTATTCCCTAGTTTGGAGTATCCCAGGCTGTCACAGAGAACACCCACCCGTCTTCTATGACAGCGCCTTTCCCAAGCAGCCCTTTGGGAAGCCTCAGGCCCCAATTGTCTGCGAAACATAAAATCAGTCACTCTTGGCAAAGCTCAATACACCGGAGCATGGGAAACACAAATTAAAATAGAGATACTTCTTTACTCACTAGACGGTCTGGTTACACGTTTACTTGGCATAAAAATAGGATCATTAAAAAAAGGGAGCGCCCAAGGGTATAGTTACCTCTTCAGGTCTGCTGAGGGTCAGAGGAAACTTTAAGTCTCATGAAGGTTAAGCATTTTCATTCTTTCGGCTTGTTGTAAGAAAGTCATATAAAATGAGATCAAAATAACCAGGACTACTTAAGCTAAAATTATGTGTCTTATTTTGCTCATAGGGATTCAGAGTGGTTTGGAGACAGAACACTTTTCAGTGCATTAGACATGGTGCTCTGTTTTGGTTACAGTGGAAATAACTTTCCTTTATTTGATTGCTTGCTGGTTTATTGAGGGAGCCGAGCCTTACCTAACAGGTTGCTAACAGGTTGCTCCCTTTTCTGGTCAAAGGCAGTAAACCCATCTCGATCAAGTTTGAAACAGAGTGAATTGTTACCTAATCTGTTATTCTGTGGAAATCTTTCTCCTCTGCTACTGAGAGTCTAAAAGACAAGTTTCCCCATCACTGTAAGTGTCATTCTGTTTAATCTTAACATCCATAATAAGACCAAGACACAGCTGTTTGTTCTGATCCATCGTCTGAAGCCCCTTGGTTTGAGATTGCCAGTCCTCACTGTATAGTTCTGAGTAATATTTTTAAGCTTCATTGCACAGCAGGGATATCCCGGGCTGGGGAGTTTCAGTTGCTCTGCCCAATCGTGGTGGGTTCTGAAACTGATTTTCAAGGCCCAGTGTAAGCGGCACTCATGACCCACACCTCAGCACAGACGTGAATGGGCTCAGTGGCTGAACTCTACCCTCCCCTGCCTGACTTTGGAAGCATAAACATGAGTGTGTGACGCAGAAGAGCAAACTTCCCTTTAATAGATTTGCCTTTCAGAGGAGCTGGTGTCTTTAGTGGGCACCAGGGAAGATAGATTCCCTTACCTGACTCTGAGAACAGCATTAAAACTGCTGTGGAAGGCAGTAATCACTATCAAAGAGGGTGAGGGAGAACTGAATTGCAGCAAAGACACAAGAGTTGCATGCTCGGCTCGGCTCCGGGAATGGCATTAGTGATGAGAGCTAGTGTTTATTGAGCACCTGGTCTGTGCCAGGCACCGCATCAGATGCAAACATTTAATCCACCTCTAAGTGCCTCCTCTAAATGCCTCCTCTAGGGCATATCTGTGGATGCTCAAGAGTTGTGTGTTTTGTAGGCACAGACTTTCCTTCTTAGAAAAAACAAGAGAATAAATCATTCTACCCTGAAAATACCCAGAGAGTATCTCTTCAGTGGTCACAATATTCTTTTCTGTTCCCTGAATGTTGACGGATTTGGCAGAAAGAATCCTTTAATACAAAAACTGCCCTTATCTCAAAACAAAACCATCTTGCTCTACTGGTAAGATCAGCAGAATGTGAAATGCTCAGATCCAATAAACAAACAATTGATATCTTTGACAATAACTCTTCTGAAAATTTACTTCTAATAATCATTTTCCAAAGGAGACATGACTTCTGTTGCAAAGTCTATTGATGCCGTCCCAGATGTCTGAGATAAGGATCGAGGTTCAGTGGATGGTGACAAAGATTCTTTGTCCTCTTTAAAGTAGCTCACTTCTGCTCCCCCCGGACAGGAGGTAAGCATGAGAGCAATTAGAAAGGACTCCAGTACGTGAGTGTGGTTTGATTTATGTAAACGGTTTCCATGGGAGAAGCCAGCTGTGGTTTGAATAATGTTCATATCTACATTAAGCAACTTAAGAAGCCTAAATAGAATCTGCTATGCACGGAACATTCTTGACCATGTTCCTCTGCTCTAAACTATCCTAATACAGAGGAACTCACTTGGCTGGAATCAGGCAAGGGCTTACCCAGAGAAAGTCGTAATCAGACTGCCTCGCTCTCCCTTCCTCGTCTTCATACGAAGTGAAGCCTTCCCTCCGAGCCTGATAATACTCCTTCCTCAACTTCTGGATGCGGTCGGTGCTCCCACTCGGGGGACGGGCACTAGGGGATAGAATCAAACAGACATGGTCACACGGGTGCAGCATCCTCAAAGTCACTTTTAGATCTTCCTAGTAAAGAGCTTGACATTCAAATTTGAAAGATTCAATAATGTAATTCAAATATCCTAGGAAAATGGGGAAATCAGTAATAAAAATGAACACAGAAATGATCCTTCCGTGCCTACTGTTAACCCCAAGAGTCAAAACATCTGACTTGAGATTAATAAATGTCTTTTGAATGAGAAGGTCAGATAAAGTCCTGACCTTTTAGAGCAATTAAAACACCCATCACTTTTTTCCTTATACTCATGCATGCAGAGTTTTGTAAAATTTTAATGTGGGTATTTCAATTTCTCACATAAGTGTTGCCCATTTGGGACAAAGTTCCAGTTGTTTGACCCAAAGGTTGGATGTGAGTGAGACAGGGTCGGCATGTGCTGCTGTTCATTTCAATGAGACTCATGAATTTGGTGAGGGGAAGAGTTGGGAGGATACCTTAAACAAATGGGTACATCCAGGGCACAGGCAAAGAAAAGAGGGGGAAACCATGCCAAAAAGCCACAGAAGGCTGGGGGAGGCCAGGAGACGACAGAGCGCCCTTCCCTTGTCTCCTCTCTCTTCTTCCACTGCTGCTGTCAGGAATGACAGCTTTTCCAGTAAGTTACCCACCCAACCCCAAACTCTTCAGCTAGCACCTCCCTTTAAACTTAGGTTAGTGTATTGAGATCATTTCAGCAGAACTGATATCAAGCAATGTCATTCAGGGCCAGGCAGCAAGAGGAGAATGATGGGCTACTTGGCCGTTTCATCTGAGGCCTGACTGCGTGCCCCGTTGTGCCAGACCTTATGTTAAGATCTAGGGATATAAAAGTGAATGGGTCATAGTCCTTACCTGCAGCCTTAGGGCCACCTGTGGCCTTCTGGATGCCTGAGTGTGGCCTTTTGTCTGGATCCCGCTTTTACAGAACAGATCCTCATAACAAAGGAGGTTGTCCTGTGAAGTCTGGATTCAGTCAGGGGCCGCACGTGGGGATCTGGAGAACCACGTCTGGCCTGGAGGCCTCAGGCTGCCCATCCATGAATGACAACCAACTGTGATGTGAGTGGGGATTTTCACAGGGGTCCTGGGAGCACAGAGTGTGGAAGCTTGGACCAGGGGAGAGCAGGGCTGTGGAGGATCACGGAAGGGCCGTGGAGGAGGCAAGAAGGTGATGATGCTGTAGCTGAGCCCTGAAGAACACATCGGTGCTCAACAGCCATGCAGGGGAGATGAGGGTATTCCAGGCAGAGGGAAGGGCAGGGAAAACACAATAGTGAGGAAGCATCTTCCTTTGGGGACATGCAAGTAAGTCAGTTTCGGCTAGCAGTGGTCCTCAGCTTCTTCTGTCTTGCCTCACACACATGACCAGGGGACACAAGCTAGAGACCAAATTAGAAAAAAGTAATTGCTGGTGACTTTAGGAATATTTTGAATTTACTCTGATAACTGACAAAGGTAGATCACTTGCAAATTTTGGTCCTTTAACCCAGCTGGTAACTGCTTAGTAATCATACCGACATCCATGTTTCACACTATGGAAGAATCACTTCTATAGCTTGTTGAGTACATAAAAGTGGGTAGGAAACAAGGGACAGGTGAGGCCTGAGAGGTCAGCAGGGCCTTAGTGTGAAGAGCTTTGTACGTCATAAAGATCCCCAAATATTATAGTTGAGATTTAGTTTAAATGAGGTATCTGATAAAATGAGGTATCTAAAAGCAATAGAAAGAAGTCATCTATTTTGTTAAAATATTTAAAAATTATGCTTGTAAACTATAAAAGGAAGATGGTGAGTAAACACCTTCAGGAGGAAAAGCATTCTTCCCAAACTAGATGGCAAGTTAATCAAAAGCAGGAGCACAGCCCATGCCTCTGCCTGTGTGAGCGCGCTGAGGGCAGTCGGCACAGGCTTCTGGGCTTCCGGAATCCTCACCAGACTTTCGGCAGCTAATGCTTGTCATTCAGAAAAGACGAGCACTTAGCGTTCTTTTCTTTTCTTTTTTCTTCAGTATGTATTTTAAAACTCTCAAAATAATTCTAATTCTTTTTCTTTGTGATATTTAATTAGTTTTTTATCTCAATGAATTTAGGGTGTAAAGTGGAGTTTTGTTACATGGATATATTGTATATATAGTGGTGAAGTCCAGGCTTCTCACGTACCCATCACCTGAATAGTGTACTTTCTACCAAGTAAATGATTTTTCACTCCTTTCTCTGCCTCCTCCTTTTTGAGTTTCCAATGCCTAACTATTCCACTCTGTATGATATGTATTTTTTTAAGTAAATGTTTTCTTTGTGCGCTTTAAAAAGATAACAATAAGAAAACGTTAAAAGACTCGATGAGCTTTTCTGAACTGTGGGCAGGCAGGGAAACAGCACAGTCTGTTTGGAAACAGTTCACTCTTGAGTAATGTGAGATGACCATGGCGTCTGTATCCAATGCACAGGCTTCCGCCGATTACAGAAATTCATGAGCTGTGTTCAAACTCGCCAGATGAGTTCAATCAACATGGTGCAAACATCGCATACATAATCTATCAGTTTACCCCAAAGAAACTGAAGCATTGAATTCAAGTAGAATGAAGTCATCAGTAATAAATAAATAAAAAAAAAAGCTGATAAGAAATTTTTTTTTTAAAGTTCTTTCATTTGTGGTGAAAAAATAATCATATTCAGACTGTAAACTATTCTTCCATAGGTCTATAAATACATAAATTTAAAAATATGGATTTGCTCAGATTGCCGTTCAAATAAAGGAATGGGGGAAGAATACAAAATCAGCTTTTGAGGATTCAGAAAATCCCTTGTGGCTTACAGGAACATGACTACTTACCCAGAAAAGAAACCTGGCCCCAGAGAAAAAACAGGAAAAATCTCCAGAAACTTATGGACCATCTAAGGGCAAAACGTGCTGTATCTTCTCCCTTGTGTGAATATTTTAAAGAGATATGGAGTACAGTGCAAACTTTTCTGAGACTGTATTTCAATATCTCTTCTCTTTTTTCCTCTTTAACACTCATTCTACCATTACTAACTGTATCAGATTTTTTCCAAGTGTTTTATATACTAATAGAAACTTCTGATTTTTGATTTTTAGCTCTTTTCAGCAGATAAAATACCTAAGTTTACCTCCAAAATTAATAAAAATTATACATACAACTATTGTGATGAAAGCAATTAATTGATTTCATCTTGTGCTGAAGATGTAGAGATTGAGCAATTTGAAGAGGGACATACTGATACCTTTGTAACAATAGCGGCAGTCATAACAGTTGTAATTTATAGACCATTTATCTAGTAATACATTGATGCATACTTTTACTTACTCTGCTTTCAGCCTAGAACAGACATCACTAATCAATTACAGCTTTCCCCCCCTCCCCCCAATGATCCCAGACATAGTCTCAGAAATCTTCTCAACCCAGAACTTCAGCCACCATAGATCTACAGGTGGTGGCACTTGGGTTGAGCTTATTTACAAGTCCTGTGTAACAGATGTTGTAAATATCTCAAAACCGCAAAAGAATATTGAAGGATAGGTTTTATTATGTTGTCCAATAAAGATGAAGCATATGAGGTTCATAGCACATAGATGATTAACAAGGTTTGCTGACTTCAAAGACTATTCTTTCCACTGGAGCTTGCTACCTTCCAAGGTAGTTCTTCTAGCAGTATACTGAACCAGAGTGGATGTAAGGCTAACCTTCAGGACCTACTTCCTTCTTCCTTCTTGATTTATGTGCCATCTGTTCTATTTCCCTGGCTTTATGGAACTTAGTGGTAAAGATCTTTGGCTCGATAGCTTCAGATGTAACATGAGATTATGATGTAACTCAAATACTATTGCAGCCATATCAAACCAAAGTATCAATAACCCCAGCTCACGTTGCTAGTTAGAAAATCAGGCTTTTTGCATTATTGGTTGCCCTGCCCATTCTTATGAAAATTTCCTTTTACAGCTGTACCCATATGTAGGTAATCGATGCCAGTCTTACACTTTCAAAGTGCAAAGATGTTAAGTTAAATTAATTCAAGCAGTACAAAACAGATTTATATGGTAATGGTTTTTTACAAATGACCCTGCCTATACTTTTAAAGGCAGATGTTTAGTTAAACAGGCCCTTCTTAGAAGACTGTAGAGCTGGACAGAGCTTACAATTGTAATGGATTTCAGAAACCATGTCATTTTCTGCTTAGCCAATAGAGTAATAAATTCCCACATGTAATGAATATCACACGGAGGCACGATCTGCTGCCTTGCGATCCAGCCTTGGTCTTCCCAGTCTATAACTGCCTCAACTGTAGTACGTTATGAGTGTTCTTTAGCGAGTGTGTTCGGCTCCTCCCATTACTGCTGCAGGCTGAAGAAAATAAACTAACGTTCATTGGCCTGCTGTGATATCTCAAAGACGGTATTTATGCTCCACATACTTTGTGTCATTTAGTCCTCAACCAAACCTGTAAGGACGATGTTCTATCGACATCTTACAGATGAGTACACTGAGGCTCAGAGATGCTAAGGGACAGAACTGGCAAATGCTGGACCAGGATCTGCACGACTCCAAACCAGTATTGTCTCTGCCATCCCCTGTTGCCTTGCAGGAAAGGCATTAAAATGCAGCAGGCGTATTGTAGCTGCAGTTCACAGGCATTTCAAGGCAGAGGGAATTTAGCAGAGCGCATTTAGAGCCATACCTTTTGATATTCTTTTATTTGCACAGAGCTCTGCAATAAAAAATAGAAATAGAAGTAACTAAAGTAATAGAAATACATGCAATGAAGTCTGTATTCATTAGAGAAGGATGTTAGAGCAACTGCAGACTGAGATTTCTGGCAATTAATATTACATCTCTAGCAGGCTTGTGTGAGGAGCTGTTATAAAACTGAATGGGGTGCAAAAAAGAATCCACATATGATGAAGGTCCCACATGAAAGACAAAGAAACTCTGGATCAGGACCAGGATGGAGAGGCTGCCAGGGCTGTGGCTGGGAACGCGCAGCACGGACTGAATGAGCAGGAGCTGGTCTCTGTCACCAACCCCCGACTCCACGGTCAGGCTTGGGAATTATTTGTGATTACTTGGTGAATACACATAAGTGCCTGTAAATACATACATCCTCAATAGGACTCAGCTATATAAAGTTAATTCCCAATAGCTCTTTTATTTTTGTGTTGTTAGAGAGCCTCCAGCCACATTGCTCTTTCTTCTGCATGAGAAGTGTTTGCCTTTGGTCAGCAGTGGGCATTTGGAGGTACCAGCCTTGTGCTACTTCTGGTGTCCACACTGATGATGCAGTTAAGAAAAAGCCTTTATAGAATGGAACCTTAACAGGAATATTCCTGTTTGGGTATGGTACTCCTTATGACCTCACTGAATAAAACTCTTTAAATTAGAAGTATGCATGTCAATAATAATTAGTAGGATAGAATGTTTTTGAGTTTAGTGTTTGATAAGATTCTTTAATTTTTTTTATGAAGTTACTTTAAAATGTTATTTTGAGGTTCCCTTTAAATTTTTTAATTGGTTAAGCATGGTGTTAATCTTTTTAAATTTACAAAAGGGTAGAACTTCAAAAGGTCTTCTTAAAAAGGGTTTAAAGATACGGAGAAGGAAAAAATTAAAAAACCCACATTTGTACCCTTTAAGAATGCCAAGATTCTATTCTTTTCCTATCTTCCTCCATCTCCTGCCTAGGGAGAAGGTTGTTTGTTTTTGTCTTTTTGCATGTAAGGAGCTAAAACTTATCCTAGTTTTAAACTTAAAATTTGGCAGTACTATAGTTCTACCTTAGAAAACAGGGGCAGATTTTTTTATTTCAAAGTAGAAGGCCAGGAGCAGTGGCTCACGCCTGTGATCCTAACGCTCTGGGAGGCTGAGGCAGGAGGATTTGCTGGAGCTCAGGAGTTGGAGACCAGCCTGAGCAAGAGTGAAACCCCATCCCCACTAAAAATAGAAAAATTAGCTGGGCACTGTGGTGGGCACCCATAGTTCCAGCCACTCAGGAGGCTGAAGCAAAAGAGTCTCTTAGAGCCAGGGAGTTTGACGTTGCTGTGAGCTAGGCTGATGCTGGCACTCTAGCCTGGGCACCACAGTAAGACTCTGTCTCAAAAAAACAAAAACAAAGTAGACACAGACCTTTCCAAGACCTAAGATTCTGTGGCAACTGCACTGTCAGTAACATAATAAAATCTGACTATGTGAACTCTTATTTTGTTAATTTTTTATTTTTATTTTTTGTTGTTAAAACCTAGTTGTGCAATGATAAATCATAGCTGTGCACATTAGTGCAATCGCCTGTACCCATTCTAAGATGCACCATAGATGTGGCCCCACCCACTACCCTCCCTCCACCCGAATCTCCCCCCTCCCTTCCCCTTCCTTGGCCCTTTCCCCATAGTCTTGTGGTATAGTTGGGTTATAGCCAAAACTTTCTGGAAAAGAATATAGTCAGCTGAAGACAGATAGTCATAGACAAAATTGTCATTTATTTTCTGTTGGTGATAAAGATTCTGTCAAAGAAAAATTTTGAGAGACTCATACATGCACTTAGGAGCAATAATTAAGAACATTGAAGATTTAAAGCATCTACAGCCCCAACAGCACTTACACTAATACCCTAGAGATTTAAAAATCCCATAATGAAAATGCATTTATATAGTGGGCCCATACATAGGAGACCTAATAACAAATAATTGCTTTTAGGGGGGCTTGATTCTACAGAATTCTTCAAATGATCTTTTAGTCCTAAATAGCTTTAAAAACTATCCAGTGTAAATATTCATTTAAAATTAGAGTTATGTACATTCTCTGTTGTCCCTGTGCTCCCAATTTCTTATAAAGAATATCAATTTTTTTTAAGGGTACATTGACAAATAAGATATTTCACTGTGTAATCCAGTGAAAGGTTAGGACCCATAGCTGACTATCCATGGGAACATTTCTTCCTGGTTTCTTCCTAAACTCATCATCACTATTTACGATATTGTCCCCTCTTTCCCAAAAGTTCCTCCAATAACAATATGGCTTTGCTCATATGCATATTTAATTTCCACCAGATTTAAGTTATCTTATTGATTAAAACAGTTACTCTAATTTAAGAGCCTTTTGCGTACTACGGCTGCCTTTAAATTCCTATATTAAGAATAATGAATTTAGAGAAAGGGTGAATAACTAACAGACAAAACAAACTTTTTGCATCTAGAATCTCCTTTTATTTCCAGGATGATTTTTGCCAATTATCACTGATATTATTTCTCTTCTTAACAAGTGAGGAAACAATGCTTACGATTAAGAGAGTATTTAATGTCATGTAACAAATTAGTAGCAGAATCTGAGAGAGAAACTATGCTGTATGCTAGTATGTAACTTGGGAAAGTGTGCCGTTGTATAAGTTCCCAAGGGTTCATCAAAAGTACCCCTTATGTCAGGATCCCAGAGGGAAGTTGAGAAACCAGGGCAGAGAGGCTGACATGTAAGTTAGGGTCACAAGGAAGAATAAGGACATGGTAAAGCACCCAGATATATTAGCTCAGCTTGTAATCCTGAACAGGGGTCCTTCCCCAGCCGTCCGGAAGCTGCCCATGGCATTTTGACCTAGATAGGACCGTCTGACCATGTGACTTGGCGTATCTGGGCGCCTCACTTTGCCATGGCAGCCTGAGTCTGACCTTTTGTCTTTCTCAATGTGCTTCCTGCTTGCAGCATCTGCTTCCTCTGAGATCCCTGTCTTGGTGTTTCCATCTCTAGCATGGGGAACTGACCCTCTGACTCCCAAAGCTTGAAGATTTGTCTTGGAAATCTGAACCCTGGACTGGACCCAATGTAACAAGCCATAGTGGTGGTGCATAAAGAAATAAAGACCCCCTTCCCTTGACACTTCTGAAATGGTAAGCTCTTCCACGCACACCAGGAATGGTTGAAAGCAATCTCACTGATTGGAGCAGGGCGGCTTCCTCCCATGTGATTGACTGCTGGGACTGAGAATCGTCACCAGGCCAGCACCAGCTCCTCCTCTGATGGAGGACACTGCTCCACCTTCACTCGCTGGAGACAATGCAGAGATGCAGAGACGGCTCTTTAATCAGAACATTTCACTTCTCTAGCTCCATGTCTAGCAAAGGGAGGAATGCCCAAGAAGTGACACTGACGGTGTGACTTGCAATTCGACAATACACTAACGTTATTATTCATGGCTTCAATGCATCAGGTAATTGCTTTATTCTGAGCCTGTACAAAGACTGCCAGACTGTGTCCAAGTTCTAGAAGCCAGTTTTGCCATTAGCCAAACGTACCCATTTAAATTATTCATATTTTGGATAGTATTCTAGTTTATTTCAGCTACACAGTGCAAAGTTTTTGAGCCTTGAGTACTTTACACAAATACCGGACACTTCAGTTAGATATAAGCGTGTGATACATATTATCTCAAGGCATTCTGCCAATTTTATTAACAATATAAAGTATGTGGGTGTCACAGAAGGCATTCATCAAGTGTTTCATATGGTAATTTTTGTTTCTTAAAAAAGAAAGATTTTAAAATATGGTTGAAAAGTTCACACTGATGGCAGCAAAATTATCCCTTCATTTTTAATCTACATCTTTGTAAAACAAGCATGCACAGATGCAAAGAAAAATTAGATTTGGGCCAATTTGCACCTGTGCATCCACTGTGTCTTCTGTTAAGGACGATAAATAAACCTTACCCTGTACGATAATTCACATAGACACAGCTATTCCTACAAGGCTGACATATAGTGACATTGCAGCACACTGCATTTAACTGACCCACCAAATATTTGTATGTAGACAAAACCACGGGCTTGGGGGCAGAATAACAATGTAATAGTGACAGTGTTTCCACTGGTCACTCCATTTAATGAACACGTACCCCTGGACACAATCTGACTATGTTTCTTGCAGTCAGAGTTAGTTCCTAAGTACTTTTCATAATCTAAGTGTTATGTTTTGCTGAACATGATTTCGGTGATTAAAGAGATGTATTACTTCCACGACATGGCCTTGTATTTGCTAGCCAACTTCTTCAGCTGGTGCTCAACCAAGGCAATAACCATGTCAAGTAGTGCTCAAAGAAACATCAGTGGGTGGGTTTAGTGAGAGATTATAGGTAGGGTCCCATATAGCATTCTCCTGGAGTGTTTCTCAAGGTTCAGTTTGACCTAACACAATTTTGTCTCATGCAATGACTTTAGAAACTAGTATGTTCAAGACACAACTCCACTTGTAAGACCACAGGAACACTTAGAAGACTGTAGGTCTTCTCAAAGGATTTTATGGTCCAAAAGAAAATAAGCAAAATATTGATTAAAAAGGTATAGAGAGGAAACCTAAAAAACTGGCATTATTTTGATTATCATTCACATTCTTGATTGAATAAGAGATGGTTGAAAGAGAAGTAAAATGTCACTGTTTATATGGTTCTTGAACAAATTAATGATAATATGTGCACACACACATACACACCCTTCTCAAGGAAATTCTCACTAACAACTGCAGAAACTGAAAAGATAAAATTATTATCTTCTAGGCTTAAATCAAATACAGCTTGAGGTTTAAGAATACATATCTGACATTTATATGTGGATTAAACTTCCAGGATCAATTCTGGGAAAAATAAGCCTTTGTGGGCTGCAGGCCATGAAACCTTGGGAATTTTCTTGGCCTCCGTGAAATTCCCTCTTCCTCAGAGGAAACAACATCGAAGGTCTGTCTTCTCCCAAGAGATCACAGAATGCCTTCAAAGGCTGCTGATTCCCAACAGCTGGACACCTAGATCTTTCCCTTTAAAGAATAAGGAAATAGCTCTAAATGACTACAAATTTTTAAAGGAAAATAAGATTCGAAATGACTTATAGCATGGAAGGTTTTTCTTTTTTCTTTTTAAATTCAGAGGCTTATATTAAGAGGGGACAGTCAGGATAGATCATAATAAAACTGAAAAACATAACAAAATGTTAGTAGATTAAAATAGATTTCTTACTCACATAATGAGTCTCCCTCCTCTCCCCAATGGAGGAGACTGGGAAGATAACAAAAGTGCAAAATGAAAAAAATAAATATATATATTCATTCCAAACACCCAGAAGGGATGCCTGGGTCACATAGGTACATACGTGACTCTGGGGCAGTTCTTAATGATCACATATGGGGTTAAATCATGCTTTATAATAAACACAGAATTCTATATACAGTACTCTGATGAAAATAGAATAAAAGCAATTAGGTCCAATAAATGTAATAATTTACTAATAACATGTCTTCATATCACCTATATTCTTTTTATTCCTTTTATATACATATGCATGCATGTTGACCTATTCTGAGATTTTAATTAAGGTTATAACAGCTACCCAATCCAAATTGACTCTCAAATCTGAAGAGTTACATAAAAAGTTAACAACGACTTAGGTCCCAAAGGGTGGTAAACCTAACAACTTCCCACAGCACTCATTTACCTGAATGCAAAGTGATCTCTAGTAACCCTGCAACTGCAGGCTGACCTTCTGACATCAGGGACTTATGGAACAGAAGACAGCTTATATTATCATCTCCTGGGGATCGTTTCAGTTCTTTGTAAAAGATGTTCAGATTCTCAATAAATCCTTTCTAAGAGAATGCCAACTTATAATCAACTAGTCTCAGACTTAGTTCATCAACTGCTTTTATACAAGCTCTCTAAGAACCGTCTACAAGTTTTCTGATACATACATGTATTTAAACTTTACTTATTCTTAAATATTGCTGTGTCCCCTGGCCTGGGGGATGTAAAACGGTGATTAAAACCCAGGCCTGACCCTCAGGGGTTTCACAGTCTAGTGGGGAAGGGGGTGGAGATATAAATAAATAATGACAGTGCAGTGTGGCAATTATCATGAGGAAGTATGAGTTATAATGAAGTCCTGTGGTAGCTCAGAGGAGAGGGTAATTAACTTGCTTGGGGAGGTCAGGAGAGCTTTCAGAGAGGAAAGGAGACAGAATAGGGAGGGGATATTGGTCATGGCAGGTGGAAAGAACGTTCTATGGGCACATAGTCAGGCCTGGACGGATGTAGGGAGAGTGTGGGGAAATTGTAAATACAGTGGAGGGGCGGAACAGCAGCACGTGATGATGTGGGCTCCTTGGGGCACTTCAAATAGGGCAGCACATCATCAGAGTCACACTTTCTATTCAGACAGCCTCTGGGATACCCGCCTCTCTCTGACCCCACGTATCATAACTTAGGGAGAAAGCAATTGAGCTCTGGGGGCTTCACTTCCATCTACATATTTGATAATTTCTTGTGTGTGCATATAGTTGTAGCTAAAGGGCTGACTACATCCCTGGCAAAAGTCACCTTCTAGTTTCATTTCCCTACTTGTTGGATACTGTGCCTGAGGGCCAGTGTACAGCAAGGCAATGAGACACTGAAACTTTCTTTCTGTTTGAAAACTGAACATTTTCCATAACCAGAACTCTTGTTAACTACTAATATTAACTGGTGATGAGGCAGGACGCATCATTAACATAGTGATAAATTTCCCATTAGGAGCAGGGCCCTGGCTGCCAAATCAGAAGGCAAAAAGTTAAAACAAACAAAAGAAAACAAATGAAACCAACCCATTATGGGTTGACAAAGGCTTTTATTTTCATTGGCACTTTAAGAGAAAGTAGTCACACGATCGTAATTAATAAATAGCCATTACCCCACTCAGGGGAGGGAAGGGTGACGCCTGAGTATCTACCATGGAGCAATTTGTAGCTGTCTTCTTGATGTGAGAAGTGAATGAGTCTCCGAATATCAAAGAAGGAAATTGAGGCACTCTGCTCCTGACAACTGAACTCTATAAATAACCCACGGCAGAAAACGAATAAAAAACATGCCTTCTTCCAGCTTTCAGTAGCCTTTCCACAGTGTGACAGTTGCTACCTTTTTTTAATAAACATGATGTCAATTATCCCCTTTATCCATCACGCTGAAGTCCTGTGTGGGGAATAACGGAGTGTCTTATTTTGGGGGGCAGGTACTTCATATAACAATGCCTTTCCCTTTTATTTATATTATCCTGAGGCAAAGCAGCTGTCTGATCTGTAATCTATATCTTGAAAAAGTACTATTCTTATGTTTTCCCCCAGTTCCAACAGATTTATTAGCAATAGTGTTTTAGCTGGCTCTCAATTATCTGCAGAAATAGGAGGAGGTTAGGAAGAGCATAAAAAAATAAACACTATAGATGATTTTGAAAAATCTCATTTAAACCAACAACTTTGGTTTCTCTCCCAACAAGTATTTTCCCAGAGTTATAAATAATACTCCAATTACTTGACGTCAGTTTTGCATTTTCTGCCTTGCCCAGACCCTTGTTAGGTACAGGTATTAATGAGGAGAAAAAAGGCCAAAAGGCAGGCAGGACCAGACTCAAATGAGGAAAACAGAATTTGGACAGTTGCGAGTTAATGACCCAGGAAACATTTCCCCAAGGGATTTACTGTGTTACTAGAGAAACGTAATTTTTTACATTTAAAAAGTAACAGGTTTTACTTTACTTTTCTAAGTAGATAAACTGAAAGCAAAAAGTTATGCAGAGTACAGTTACAGAATTAATGAGTACTCATATACCCAGCTAGAAGGCACTTTTGGGTGACTATCTTTCGTTTCTTGAATTCCGCTATTTGCTGTGAACTTTGTTACTATCCATTGCACTAGCAGTGATTTTTTCTCTCTATTTGCAGATATTAATATATGAAGCATAGCCATCCAGATGTCCGTAGTTCATTATTTGTTAAAAAAAAATAAAAAGAACTTGTTCTTAGGCGATAAAGGTGGGGGATAGGTGGAATGGCACTGGGTTATTTTGTGCACTCCAGATTAAGATGAAAAAAGGAGGCGACGTGTTTTATTTGAGATAATGCCTGTTCTACAACAAAATCATCTCTTATCCAAGTGTAAACAAGCCCACGGCCTCCTAGCTAGAAGCTTTTTTTCCCCTTCAAATTCTACATAAAATATAAGCTATAGGCTTAAACTGAAGCACTGCTATTTCTTTATATATTGCTTACCTTTGCCTTTAAAAAAACCTGAATATTTACTGTATATCTAAGAGAGTTTCTAAATTTATAACCTGCAAAAAAAAAAAAAAAAAAAAAAAAGGAATAATTTCTTCCTCTTCAAAGATGCTTTTTAATAGTGCATCCAAAATATCTAGGGAATTGGAGGGAGAAAAGGGGAGGGGGGATTAAAGAAAAAGAGCTAATGGTCAAAATGCATCCTTATAATAAAATGAGCTGCTTAATGGATGCTCACTACAGGAATAACATTAATTCAGTATTAGGACTTTCAGTAGAAAAATATGAATGTAATTTATCTTTTTAACTGTCAGCTGCATTTCTAAAGCTCTGAAGTCTGTAGCTTCCAGGGGCCTTTTGTCTTCCTGCCATGGCAGGAATATCTTGGACAGCTGTAAGAGCTTTCTGAGCTATCTTTCTCAAAATCCATTAGCTAATTCAAGGAACCTAATTAGAGCTGCCATTTTGATGGAGCAGACTGAATACTCCGTACAAACTAGTAACACCATCAATGTTTATTAGAAATCACAAAACCCAAAGTGCTCCATTCCCTATGAATATTAATGGGAATACAGCAAACAAAATATTTATTAAGACACATGCTTAATCCCATCAAGGTTTACAGGCAGATATTGAAAAGGAGAGAGGGAGGCACACTCTTGAATTTGAAGGCATGTGCTCTTGGACACACAATGAACCACGATTTACACTTAAGCAGCATATAATCATTACGTGCGTGCCCCTCCCACTTGTCTCCCTTGGTTTTGCACCCTGGAATTCAGCAGCTCACAGCTGGGAAGACAGATGTAAGGCCAGAGAAGTCTGAAGGAAGGGGTGGAGGGAGCCTTTTAATAAAAAAATAAAACAAAATAAAACAGCTGCTGAATGTCACAAATTCTTGTCAGTGGAGAAATTAAGTCTTGCTTCCCTACAAAATCAGTAGCATAATGACGTCAGTACTTCCTACCCTCAGCTGAATTAGGATGCTACCAAATTAATCCAAAGAGCTGTCACCCTCTCTACCCATTCTGGGAGAGGTTCTGCCAGGGCCTGGCCCTGAACCTAGGAGTGCAGAGGCTTGTCATAGGGAACCTTGCTGTCCTGCAGAATGGGGCCCACTGCTCTTGTCAGCACAGGTGAAGACACATACGCTCCAGGGAAGGCTCCGGTGACACTGTTATTCATTCTGCTCTCTCAGGAGTAATCCTGGGCCCACTGTCAAGTGTTAGTGCCCAAGAGCCCCTAACCCTCTTGTCTCTCTTTTTTCCTTCCCCTTTTACTGAGCGTTTATTTTTTATTTTATTTACTTATTAAGACAGAGTCTTACTCTGTTGCCCCACGCTAGAGTGCCATGGTGTCATAGCTCCTAGTAACCTCAAACTCCTGGGCTCAAGTGATCATCTTGCCTCCCATCCCGAGTAGCTGAGACTTACAGGTACCAGCCACCACACTGGCTAATTTTTCGATTTTTAGTAGAGACAGGGTCTCGCTCTTGCTCAGGCTGGTCTCGAACTCCTGAGCTCCCAGAGTACTAGGATTACAGATGTGAGTCACCGCGCCCAGTCTTTACCAAACCCTTTGCTGCTTCCTTTTGCCATCTGCCATCTCTCTTCTGGCCTGATGCCAATCTGGTTTGCACCTTCTCCAATTCGCCCTCACTGCCTCTGCAGGACTAGATCCAGGAGGAGCAACTCCCAGGCCCCACAAGTCTCTCTTCTTTGCTGCCTTCCCACTTCTCAGCCTCCTTGTCTGCTCCCTTCCCTGTCCCTGTCACTGCTCTCTAAGCACGGGCCTTTTCTAGGGTTCTCTGACATCTTCTGGTCTTCATCTTCACTCCGGGAGATTCTATTTACTCCTAGCACTTTATTCTTTCTCAAGTGTGACCATTTACTGGTCCCTATCCCTTCAGCAGATGATCCCTGGAGCACCTCATGGGGAGCTAGTCCTCACCAGAGCCTGGCTGCACGAGGACACGGGTCTCTGCAGTGACATCTCATGGAAGCTCCGAGAACCATACCCAACCCTCTTTGCACGTTTGTTCCTGAAATGAGCCAAGAGCTCACGCTCAACTTGTTCAGAAACAACCTTCTCACATTCCCATCACTACCTTCTTTCCCTGCTAGTTCCCTGGCTTTTCAGTTGCTTCTACCAGCTGGTTAAAGATTGAGACAATGGCCATCATTCAGAGCACAGGATCCGCAGATGGGCTGCTGTGGTCCAAATCCCAGTGCTGTCTCTTTCTGCCTCCTCATCTCTGGGTAGTCACGTAACCTCCCTATCTGTGAAATGAGGGCAGTAACAATAAAACCTCCTAGTGTGTTTTCAGGATTGAATGAGTTCTCATGTAAGCCAGCATAGTGCTCAAATGAGCAAGCTACTGCCATGCTGCTGATATCACAGCGGCTCATATTGACGTCCCTTCTTTTCTTTTGTGACCATGGGCCTCTAGGACCGTGCCGCCCTGCATCGCCCCTGCCCAGAGCCTAGTTCACACACTCCTTGCTCACCTCACGACGACAGTACGGCTCCTGGCTGCTGCTCCCACCTCCTCCACGCTGACTCCTTCCCACGTTAGCTTTCCCAGGGCACTGCTGCTCCCAGGATTCCCCGCCACAGTAACCCCCTCCATCTCTCCCTGTTGCCGACACCACGTGCCTGCTCTCTTCCCACTTGCAAGGGAAAGGGAAACTCCAGGGAAACTTTTATTGTTCCCTAAACTTCTCAGTTTCACCTATCCCCCACTCCATGCTACTCTTCTCCTTTCACAAACAATATAATTAGAATCGTATCAATTGCTTTAAGATGTCCACTGCCTTGTCAACACATTCAGGCCAAATGCAAACCATTCCTCATGGTCAGCGCGGCCCTCTCTTCACTGACCTGGCCTGTTCCCCTGCCCTCCTCCTCCTGCTCATTCTTCTGTGCTCACTCAGGTTCTTCCTTATTTTCTCCTGTCCTTGAACAGCCCACGCCTGTCCAATTGCTGCCTCCAGAGTCTCAAGGTCCAGTCTTCTCTGTCCATCCGAGGAGCCTTCTCTGACATCTTACCCACAGACCCTTGAATCCACTCCCTTCCCAGTCAGCCCATTGGTTTCCTCTGTAGCACCCATCACTGAATGCATCTTCTCTACCTTCCTATGGGTTCACTTACTTGTCTGCCCATCTCTACAGGATAGAAGGTGTTGAGAGCACCTTGTGCCATGTGGGGCTCACAGTGGTTTCCAGAGTTAGGGTCTGGCATGTTAGTTGAAGGCGTGACTCTCCACCTGTGGAACCCTTCATGAGTCTTGCTACATTCATTTAGCAAATATTTATTGAATACCCACTAAGTCCTTGCAATATAGGGAAGTACAAGGCACAAAATGTTCTCAACCTCATTCTCCTCAGGTTCTAGGAGTTAGGGGAACTGGACAACACATCAACTAATGGAGAAAAATCTCCCACATTGGTTAAGTGCTGCCAGGGACTTAAAATACAGTGTGACGGTCAGACAGGGACTGGATAGCTACTTTAGATTGAGAAGTCAAGGCTTTCTTTTAAGCTACAGTCAGAAGCATGAGGAACATTCCAGGGTGAGAAAAACAGCTATTTCCAAAGCCCAAAGGAGGGAATGAATGTCATGAATTCAAGGGACAGAAGAAAAGGGCACGTGGCTGGAGCCTGAGGCCCACGGGACACAGTGGCAAGGGAAGGCAAGACTGAGGTCCTCTGGGTCTTATAGGACCCGGAAGGCCCTGGCATTTGACTCCTTGTGAAATGAGTTGACAGGAGGAGATCTGAGAGTCTAAGCCGGGAAGTGATGTGATCTCATTTAAATTTTCAGAATACAACTCTGGCTTTTCTGTAGAAGACGGAATAGAGGTTGTTGTCGGGTATGCAGGTGGGAGGTGACGGTGGATTAGTCTAGGTAGTGGTCATGAGGCTGAAGAGGAACAGATGAAGTCAGACATATTTTGCTCCAGCACATGCTGTTCCACGAACCCTCCTGCAGGAAGCAGTCTTTCCCACCTTGGAATCCTCTCAGTGCTTTGCACACAAACTATGGTCCTTACCTTCCTCTTTGTGTCACTATGATCATCCACGTGTTTTATTTATTTTAAATCTTTGTTTAATCCCCACTAGTGGCTAAGAGACAGAAGTCTAATTATTCTCATACCTTCTGTAGACTTGGCACAGTGCCCTCACCTAGGACGTGTCTAATAAACAATAAACAAGTTCTTGTGGGAGTTGAAAATAATAAGGACATTTAAGAAAGTGTGCATGAGTGAGGAGTGGAAAGGAAAAGAGGAGATGATGGTGCCATGTGAGGGCGAGGGAGAGACGTGCACAGGGTGGGATGCGGGTAGCGGGCCACCGCCACTCAACTATACTCCAGCTGCTGCCTGGAGAATGGTTTCCTTTGCCTATTTTTTTCTCCTAGGCACATACGCTGAATACCAAAAAGTACACCCCTAATGGCTTTGTGTATGCTACTCTACTATCTCTATATGTTGCAAGATAGTTCACTGTTTAAAGACATTTCTATGCACTTTTGAAGTTCTATCCATTTCAACATGTTCTAATGCCAACCCCACGTCCTGTTTGCAGCCAGTAATTGCTATAACATCTCGGTGTCATCAGCTCCCATAAGAATTGTCTAGCCACACAGTAATGTGCTTAGCTTATTAATGCTCATGGAATATATGTGTGCTGCAGCAGTGTTATAGGAAACCTCTTCCATGCTATTTCATACTAAATATAGCATGCACACTCTGGATGAAACTGTCTGGAAACCTTGAGAGCACCCAAGCTTGCAGTCTTTAAAGAAGAGGCTAGCCCCGCTGGCTGAACTTTAGCTTTGAATCAAATTTAGCTTTTCATCCTCATTAGAGTCTAACTGCCAAGTAGCACTCTCCTCTGATTAGCAAAGTTTTCTAATAAGCACATCACTTTCTAGCACTCTGTCGAGGTGGCTGAAATCTTGAGCGAGGCCAAAGGGAGAACTGCCAAATGGAAATGTTGCATTCCATATCTGGAAAAATCAAAAGCATTCTCCTTATTGTTAAGTCAAGTCCAGTTCTGGGTAAAAGAGAATGGACTATGATGTTACAAATAAGATATGCTTGCTGCCTGTGAAGTGCGCGCCATGGAAGGTGAAGAAAGCCATGCAAACTCACTCCTCCTTGTGCTCCAGTTTAATGCAGAATCCAGCAACCCACATTGTGACATGCTCTCATTAGTGTTTTCAGGAGAAACGGCTTGAGCCTAGTCCAAGGATGGCAGGAAGGGAGGAAGGACACATAGACAGGTCTTCTGGGTAACTGGGAAGCTTGCTGCCCACCCATTGCCTCCAGGCTGATGCCAGAAATTCAACTGTAAACTTAGCTCAAGGTTTGATCTTCTTTAAGATACAGCCAATGCTGGATGTCTGTTTCCATAAGGCAGCATGTCAGTTAATGCTTTGAGGATGCGCTGTAATACCCAGACAGAGCTGCAGGACATGAGGACCGTGATGTCCTGGTGGGGGTTGGGTAAGGTGCAGGCAGCAAGCCTCCTCCTGAGTTGGGGTCCTAATGGTACTAAAGATCAGTCGCTCATCTCCAAAAGAGATGTCCTGAGTGCCTACCGCACATAGAGTGTTGGCCTCTGTGTCAAGGTTTGAGAAGAAAATTATGAACTGTCCCCAAAGAAATCAGAAAGCCTCCTCCACACACATGATTTCTCTTTCTATTTTATGAACACTCTCACTTTCTTGTAAATGTGCTCATAATTTTGATGATGGTAATTCAGGATTGTGAGCTATATTTTTCCCATACTAAGGCTCTGTACTGAAATCCTAGGGTCTATTAAAAAAACTCAAATTCCTTCATTTGACTTCACTAGACACAACAGCAAGAGTCTAAATAACGTGGTTAATCTTTCCTGCTTGCTTGCTTGCTTGCTAACAGAGCAGGGGTTTGAGAAGCAAAGACATTTGTTTACCTTTAGAATATTTTTCAGTTGTAGCCATTTTACT
The DNA here is from genome assembly GCA_963574355.1 of Loris lydekkerianus. NCBI lineage: Eukaryota > Metazoa > Chordata > Mammalia > Primates > Lorisidae > Loris > Loris lydekkerianus. The sequence goes on from CAUYPK010061244.1 coordinate 67,780, forward strand.
TCTTTTGTTAAAACCAACGCTTCCAATTTTTTCACAGGAGACATTTAGACATATTCCACAACTGCACACTTCAGGGCAACTGAACATTAAAATAGGATTTGTACAGTTGAGGTATGACTCAAATTTTGTGGGAGACAGCAGCTAAAATAGTAAAGGGAGAGAACCTATAAAAAATTCAGGAGGAATACTTCCACACGCATCCTCTACTCTGGACCAAAGAGAATATTCACAGTGTTGCTCTAAAATTATACAAGCTGGAGTCAGTATGATTATCTGCTCATACAATATTTTAGGTAGCTAATTACATAATAACCTGAAGAATATTCCTTGTTGTATAAAGGAGGACATGAAGTTCAAGTACAAAAGTCAACATCTGCAGGGTTTGGAGTTCAGTTTCATATTGGGGCTTTGTGTTAAGGTCTCAATTGCTGCAATTTGAACAACACAAAGCCATACATAGTTACCAAATCTTGTTTAAAGTGCATCTTAGGATTAACTTGAAATCTGCCCCCAAATATAAAGAAAGATGAAAACACCATTGCCACAGACAAGTGACAGATATTTTCATTACATGACTAGAATACCCCAGGTGAAAGGTTAGCATTTTTGAGGAAAAAATGATAATGCTGCAATCACACACACATGCGCACACACACACACACACACACACACACACACACACACCAATCATATGATTAGGGAACGGATTCTTCAGTAGGTGCAATTGCTGTTAATAAGTTTGATAAATGATTGTTACGTCTTGTAGGGAAATAGAGATAGTTCATGTGGTAACCATAACTCGATTTTCAAAGTCTGTTGCATGCTATAAAGTCTTATAAGGGGAGAATTCAAAGTTCATTCATGCTGGGGGAAGTGGGGAAGAAAAGGGGGGGGGGGTAAGAAAAAAATTAAAGACCACAGGTAAGATTATCCAGCACAAAAATAATCATGACAGGCACATGAAATATTTTCAAACCCGCTAGAGACCCAATAGATAGAGCATGAGAACTTCCCCTTCCACATTTCACTGCTGCAGTTCAGGGCTCGGAAGAGTAAGTAATGGCTACTCAGAAATTCACGCATTAAGGGTGGTGATTGAAAACAAATGGACTGAGAAACCTCCTTAATGTGGTTTTTCACTGGTGACTTTTTTTTTATGAAAAAATAAAAAAAAAAAGGAAACTTCACCATTCTACTTAATGCATTTGTTAGAAAAATGTTAAATTAAGTCATTTGCAGTCAAAATGAACAAATTGGAGGTCTGCCTAGGTGCACTGGTGGCTCACCCTACATGTGTTCCAACGTGTAGCCTGGCTACAGAGATAGCTAATTGACGATTGTTCCCGCCACCACTTGCCCATTAGGATAAATCCAGCTTGTGGACACCGAAGCTTTCAAAGACAAAGAACGGCATTAATTTTGTACTTCCAGAGCGTTTAATAAATCTGACACTGTCTGGTGGTTTTCTTCATTTTCGACCACTTGACAGCTGTGATCACAAGTTTCAGAGAATCTATTTTCTTGTGTAAAATTAACGGCAATAAAACAAGCTAAATGGGATATGACCAAATCACAGAGCCTGTCATATCATAGAATTTCAAAAAGAATCCTGGAAGCACAGTGGAGAGGACTTGCATTACGAACATACATTCAAAACACTGCTCCAAATCAGAGGCTTCCATTGACTCCCAAGACAAATATGATGTCCCTTCCATTTGCAGGAGCAAACAGTGTGCCTATCACCAAAGAACAGCCTTGTGGAGTCAACGCTCCTTGCACGAAATGCTCAGGACTTTTTCTTTCTTAGGCTCACATTTATATTAATCAAGTAAGTTCTTCTTCATAATTTTTCTTTTCTGATAACTCCCCCCGCCCTTATGTATTTGCAGGAGGGAAGTAAAGCAAAGGGCAGCAAAACCAGCCTTAAGTGCTTGGCAAATGATCTTCCTGAATCTGGGCCTCATAAATCCTATAAAATGGTATATTTCAACAATAGGCTAGAAAAGCCTGCTCTCTGCAATGATGAAGCCCAGCTTCAAAATTTATAGTTCCATTTCAGAAATGGACTATAAGAAGAGACTGACTTAGCTGTCTATCAACTAAGCCTGACAATAGCAAATAAGGTGTGGGCTTTCAATGTCAAATATGTATTTAATATTAAAATTCTCAGATTAAACACTGCAAAGGGGTTTCCCATGCAGCACACGCTGATAGGGGTGGTGATAGATGGGGCCTGGGTTGTCAAAGCAATGTTGAGATCCTGAAGTGACATTTCCCTCACAGACTACTACAAGGGTCTTATTTTTCTAATGCTTCCTATTTAAAGGGATGCTATTCTATTAGAGGGAAGGGTGAGTCAATTAAAAAAAGATCCAAAGAGATATGGCTTGGTTCAGTACGTAAAAGACCCAGGTGCACAACCATTCATTTTTGTCGAGAGAGGTGTAAAAGCCTGCATCCAAATATATCTTAATAAATACACATAGATTTTTGTTTCGAAGGAGGAAACAGAAGTTGATTCCAAAAACAATTCCCCCTGGTGATGAATCAGGGCTGAGGCAAAATGAAAATTTCTGTGGTAATTTGGAACAGGCATGAGCTTATATAAAAATGCTTGATCTTATTAGTAAACTAAGAAGTTCAAAGTAAAATGATGCAGAACTATTTTTCACCAATCAAATTTCTAAAGGTTCAAAGGGGAGAAAGTGATAATATTCGATGTTGTCAGGAGTGAGGCAACATGAAGTCTCTGCTGCATGGCTGGTGGAAGCACTGTTTGTTTCTATTTTTCTAGAAAATTGTTAGTATGTTTCAAGTCTTTGATGCATCATTTCTAGTCTAGGAATCTTACTAATCCAAGTTATGTAGCAAAATATCTTACAAAGGTAATTTTCAGAGGATAATTTATAACACTGAAAACTTTGGAACACCCCAAGTGTCCAGTATCAAGGGAAAGATTACATAAATTAAGGTACAGTTTAACAATAATGTTTTATGCTACCATTAAAGGTGACGGTTTCAAAATGATTACTTGGCACAGGAAAAGCTCACAGTATCTTGGTAAAAAATCAAGATATCAAAATTCATGTATGCATGTAAATATATGAATACTATACACAGATATGAATGGTATATGTTACATACAGTGTTATATATAGAAAAGAGGAATGAAAATGCTACAGAATGTTAATAGTGACCCATGAAATTGTGGAATAATCAATGATTTGATGATTTTCTTCTTTTTTTTTAACTTTTTGGTTATTAAATTTAATCTAAACAATCACAGAAAATTAGGAAAGCAGAGCCTGGCCTGGCGGCTCATGGCTGTAATCCTAGCACTCTGGGAGGCTGAGGCAGGAGGATCCCTTGAGCTCAAGAGTCTGAAACCAGCCTAAGCAAGAGTGACACCCTGTCTCTACTAAAAATAGTAAAATTAGCCAGCCATTGTGACAGGCTCCTGTAGTCCTAGCTACTAGGCAGGCTGAGGCAGGAGGATTGTTTGAACCTAGGAGCTTGAGGTTGCTATGAGCTAGGCTGATACCATAGTACTCCAGTCTAGGCAATAGAGTGAGACTCTGTGTCAGGTAAAAAAAAAAAAAAGAAGAAGAAAGAAAACTGAGAAAGTAAAAGTATATCTTTAAATAACAAAAATATACAAAGAAGGCAGATAATATTAGAGCTAGAACTAACCACTCTGGGGAAGAAACATGGTTCCCATATGTGTTAACTGAGTAATTTTAGAAAAGCTTTCTTTTCTCTAAGATTCAGCTTCCTTATCTTCCCTTATTACCAGTTGTGATAAAGATGAAATGGAAACATGTATGTGAAATGCTTTGTAATCTGTAAGGAAAACTGCAATATGAATTACTCTAAATTTAACACGGCAAGAAAGCTTTTCATGGGGAAGAAGTGTGAGGTTGAAGATTAACTTTATGAAAGTATTGTTTGATAGTGTACAGTGAAGGTCACTTAAACATAACAAAGAACACATTATCTCTCCATTCACAAGATGACAGACCGAACTGCGAACTTTAACACACATACACACACCACACACACACACACACACACACAGCCTTATATTGGAAACTTATAGGAAAGAAGCATTTCAGTTAGTGCATGCCACCTTCCTGTTGATTTTTATCTCAGCTCTTTCCAACAATGTAAGACATCACCCACGTTAATGAGGGAAACATGCCCTACTGTCAGGCAGCAGAAAACCAGTAGCGTATAAACAATTTGGAATTGTAAAATCCTCTAATGGAGCTTAATAAGAGAACTAACATTTAGACACAACAGGGCTGAGACAAGATGTGACAGCTACCATAACACAGAATCTCATTACTTCCTTGGTCGTCTGAGTCATAAATGGAATTTTGTTTGTATTTTTTTTATAACTGATCCATGAAAAATTAACCTGTGATTTGAAAGACAGAACACTACAATGAGTGATGTGCAAACTTAATACAGCCATTCCCCTTTTTAATAATGGGAAAATGAGAGTTTGGGGAGGTCTGGCAGTTCAAAATTACCCTGGCAGCTGATTACAGTGGACGCCTACAAGGGGACTTGTGGGAAAACTACCATGGGAGATTTCCTGACCTGGAACGCTCTTTTCTGAGCTACTGAAGGAGTTGCTGGTACTTGTAAAACTGCTAAGCTTCTAGCTCAAAGGGGCAGCTTCTACTTTCATTTTTGGCCAGGCTTTTTCCTATAGTCTCTGTTCTTCCCATTCAGTCACGGATTCATTCATTGGTCATCCTGTGTCATTCCTCTGTGATCCAAGTGACACTCACTGCTCTGTTTATTTCTGCCCTTTCCCCCGAATACAACTCTCCACACTCTGCTGTGTCTTCCCTTCTCACTTCTCAAAACCACAGCACCCTGGCACTGGGAAGGATGTGTACAGCTTACTTGTCCCACTGCTCCATACACCCAAGGTTGATGATGACTGGGCTTCAGATGCTGTTCTGCACAACAGGGGAGCACCCAGACCCATTTCTGGATGTCCTGTTTTGTCCTACTTGGCTTCTGTTTCTTGAAATTAAGCATCAAGTATTTTTTTTTTTTTTTGAGACAGAGATTCAAGCTATCACCCTGGGTAGAGTGTTGTGGCATCATAGCTCATAGCAACCTCCAATTCTTGGGCTCAAGTGATCCTCTTGCTTCAGTTTTTCTATTTTTAGTAGAGGTGGGGTCTTGCTTTTTCTCAGGCTGGTCTGGAACGCCTGAGCTCAGGTATCCACCAGCCTTAGCCTCCCAGTGTGCTAGGATTTCAGGCGTGAGCCACCACACCCAGCCAAGCATCAAGTACTTTTTAAGAAGAAAGAGTTCTTATTCCTTGGGAACTTAAAGTCCTGAGAGGGACAGACACAGAAATCACCAGTTTTTTCAGTGCTCCAGTCCATAATATAAATTTATATATCATCACATATATGATATAGTATTTACTACCATAGAACTCAATATGATGGTCTGTGAGTACATTAAAACAAATCACTGTTTTTAACAAGAGACAAAAATTAACCTATATTATCTTTCTAATTCTTGAAAAAGAATATCTTGACTGCAATCTTAAGAAAAGACTAGCACAACCTTGAAGGGCATAAAGAGCAATTGTGTAGGTGTATGTATATAGCAATCCAGGGAAGGTTTACTTTTCCTTCTTAACATTCCATGACTTCATGAGTGGAGCAAAGAATTCAAATGTATATGGTTTACGCGTTCCACGCTACCTTCAGAGAATAACAATATGCATTAATTTATTTAGACTGTCCAAAAACCAGCACAAGGGAAAGAAATCTAATCCCAAGACTATAGAAGCACTGTTGGCTAGAGGGAAGCCCAGTTAAACAAAAGAGCCCTTCAACACACTGCGTGCAGAGAGACCAGCCTTGCTCTTTTTTGTTCCAAATAAGCTGGGTGATGATCCCCTCTTCTCTGTGACGGTATCACTGGGTTAGTGACGCTTTTGTAAAGAGGGTTTGACAACAATAGAGTCTCCTTCCTGCTAAACAAAAACTGACAACTCCATTTGAAAACTGTCCCTGGGTATATTTTATGGAATAAATTATCTGTCATGTCCCAATCCAAATAGAGTTTTCTGTCACGTGCCATGTAAATGGATGACAGGGTAGATTACTTCGAATGGTATAGTCTTGTCCAATTAATGGCTTAGGAATTTTCTAGTGAGCTTCTTTTTTCTTTCTTTCTTTTTTTTTTTTTTTTTTTTTTTTTTTGCCAGGGCTGGGTTTGAACACACAACCTCCGGTATATGGGGCCAGCGCCCTACTCTTTGAGCCACAGGAGTTGCCCCTAGTGAGTTTCTTACATTACTATTTTTTAATTTAGAAAATAAAAGTGGGTTTTCATGGATAATATCTTTGTTTGTTTGTTAAGCCAAGGCCTTTGACTTAAGAAAAACATGTATATAGAAAAAGAGATACACGTATCTCAATATGAAAAACTAGCTCTGGAAACATAAAACAGAATGGAAAATGGTCAACCATGTGTTTATCCATGGATCCCCAGACAAGTCTGGGAAACTTTAGACTTTTCAGGTCGCTCCTAATATTTGAAACCACTTTGACAGCAAACTTCAATAAGGACCCACCTACAAAGGCAAAATGGTGCAGCACTTCCAGCCTCTGAGTTAAAGTGAGGACACAACGGCAGCTTGTTAAATGTCGGCCTCCAAGGAGCAGTCTCCCCTTCTAATGTCTGATGTACATCATTCCTGGGCTTGAAAAATCACAACAGGTTTTGTTCTAAAAAACACTTCCATGCCTACCTGTCTATCATGGGTCATGGGGCTATCAAAGTTTCCCTGTGATGCTACTGTACACTCCATGCAGTTTTTCATAATATTTAATATAGATGCAAACATAGCTTTCTCTGCTTTATCTCACAAGGGATCTTACAAACTCCTAAAGGAAAGGGACCACGTCTACTTGAAAATTCATTACATTTTATAGATCACTAGTAGATTCTCAGGCCAGAGGATCTAAGTGGGAGATGGGATTGCCCTGGAAAACATTCAAAGTGATCTGCTTATATTCTTTTAGTCCCCTTCTTTAGAAGTTATTATCAATTACAAGAGATTGTCTTTAATTTTTTAAAAGTAATATTACTATAAAAGCAAATAAATTTATAATGGAACAATTACAAATGTTGATGCTAACTCAGAGTAAGGGAAAAATCACAAAGGATAGACAGACACACACATCCAGAATGTTTTTACAAATCCTGTGATTCAAATTGTCATAGTCCAAGAATGGGACTCCCTGAATGGACAAAAGAGATGGGCACTGTGAGAGTTTAGGGAGTTTTGGGTCAAAGGTTCTAATTCCTGAAATCTGGGGTTATGGTTAAATGCTCCAGCAGGTATGGGCAGAGGGAGTCTGAGAGGGGATCCATGGGCACTGAAGCTGATGGAGAAGTTGTTGAAGAGGTATGGACACAGTCAGAAAAGCAAAGCTCAATAGGAGCTAAGGGGGTTGTGAAACAAATGATAATAACATTAAATATTTACTTTTTAAAAAATATAATTGTAAAGTTACTTTGAAGAAGAACAAGAAAGGACAGGCCACTGTGTGAGGGGATACTTTGACATGTCAACAGCGCCAGAGAAAAGGCAAAGCAACTTGAACTCCTATTTTGCTTCCATTAAAGAATCACAGAACCATGTAATTTTGGAGCTGGAAAGAAATGCTGAGATCACTTAGTTCCACCCTCCTGTCTTTGTAGAGGAGGAAAGATGCACAGAGGCATTCAGTGACTCACCTGCCATATCCATCAAGGGAAGGCAGAAGAGAGAAGGGTGGTGGGAGGGAGGGAGAAAACGCACAGCCCAGGACACTTCAAAGGCGTCTTGGTGGCTGCATTTACAGACTGCGTCCAAGGCACTGAAAGGGCGGAAGGTGTGCCCTCAGAGGTGAGCACAGCTAGAAGTGAGTACAGCCCCCAGGCTGCCAAATTATAGACAATGGGAGATGTCCCCAGATACCGGAGACAGGAAAGTAATGGTCAAATATGAAAAATGAGGCAAGTAAATTCTAGAGAAATGAGAAGAAAATAAGTTTGATTGCTAATTTTAAGGAAAATTTCAACTACTTCTACTGTTACATTCCACATATTGAGTACCCTGCATGTGGAATGTAACAGCAGAAGTGGTTAGAGATTACCCCAGAAGAACCTTTCTCTTGATGTGGCAGCCAGTTGGGCTGACCTTAGCTTTTGAACAGTATATACAACCTCGTCCTCCTTTGGAAGATTTTGAAGCAGGGACTCAACAGAAGAGGAAGCAGCAATCTGCTATGTCCCAGGGAAGTCCTGCATCATGGGTTACTTGGGTGGGAGGTGCTTCTTGACAGAACAGGAATATGTTGCCTAAGAGGTGAGAACAAAGAACCAGGAGAAACGAGTGGGTTCACAGAAACCAAAGCATCAGAAGGAGAAGGCAAGTAGAAGGAAGCTGTGCTGACCAGGAGGCCAGAGAGGCCATGCAGTTTGGGAGGCTGGCCAGTCTAAGAGTATGACTAAGGGTGGTGCCACTTGGATTCAGTATGTATTTACTGAGTTCCCAGTGCTTTAAGAGCTGTGCTAAGATTGGAAACAAAAAATAGTACTTGCTTCAAGATCTGATAGAGGAAAACAACTACCAGTCAATTCCAACACATTGCGATCATTCTTGTGTAGAAGTCTACACAGAAAGCTTAGGGAGGATCACTAAGGGGGTCAAAATATCTGAGCCAGATCCTGAATAGTACATAGAGCTTAACTCAAAAAAAAAGTGGCACTTTTATCAATTAGAAAAGTGGTCTTGAATCATGCAGCTAAAGTTGTGATCTTCAGAGAATTGGGATGATTGGGATCTTCAAGAGCTTTGTCAAAAAGACAGCCAAAGAGAAATAGATAGATAGATAGATAGATAGGTATTTTTTGAGACAGGGTCTCACTTTGTTGCTCTTGGTAGAGTGCTATGATATCATAGCAACTTCAAACTGTTGGGCTTAAGCGATCCTCTCATCTCAGCCTCCCAAGTAGCTAGGACTACAGGCACCCACCACAATGTCCAGCTATTTTTAGAGATAAGGTCTCTCTCTGGTCTCGAACTCCTGAGTTCAAGCAATCCACCCACCTTAGCCTCCTAGAGTGCTAGGATTACAGGCATGAGCTACCGTGCCTAGCCCAAATAGAAATTTATTTGAGAGGCACAAGTAAGGATGCACTGGTCACGTTAACTAATGCAGTCACTGTACCCTTCCATCCTGGGCCTCATCCAGATTCGTGCGGCATGCCAAAGGGAAAGCACAATAGATCAAAAGAAGGGTGTGAGGGATGTTGGACCCAACAAGGAGAAGTATGTGATACTCAGAGGGAAACGCAGGGCATTGAGCCGAGAACCCATGCTTCATTCTTCCTTGGATCGTCTCGAGAAAGAGCCTAGTTATGTTGCTAAGGGAGGTGGAGGCCTCAAGAAGGACCCCCCAGTTTCTGGCTCAAGCAACTAAGTATATAATGGTACCCGAGATGCCACAGGCATGAAACAGCAGCAGTGCTAGGCAAGCAAGGCTTGTCGTTATACATGGGAATTAGCAAAGTGGGGACCAGGTCCTCATTATGTCAGCTGCTAGAGACAAACATCTTGAGAAAATGATCAGGTTAGTGAGAATAGGAGTGTAACCCAAAGAAAGAACAGGCTCTGCTCTTAAGCACAGCTTCTTACTATTCCTGGCTAGAATAGTGAAATACTTACTGGTAAGGAAGTAAATTTTGTAGCTAATGTGAATCACATTGGTACTATACTGAGTAATCAGTCACATATATGCCTGAGTCTGTCACTGTTGGGCCTTTGTATGGTGAGACCAGGTTCTTGTCTAGTGGCAGTTTGGGGTTTAACGTAAGGAAAAGTGTTCTGCCACAGGAGCTAGCATAACCTTAGAGGGCTCTCCCACTATCCTCAACGCTGGGATATAAATAACTTTCAACTGAGGCATCAGTCACCATTGGGAGTATGCTGAAGAGATTCCGTGCTGTCCGATATGGCAGCCAACAGGCACGTGTGACTACTGAACACTTGAAATGTGGCTAATCCAAATGGAGATGTGCTGTAAGTGTGAAATACACACCAGATGCCAAAGATCCAGTATGATAAAAGAATGTAAAACAGCTCTTCGATGATTATTTTGAATACATCTTGAAAACACACTGTGCATAAATTGGGTTAAATAAAATACCATATATACTCGAGTATAAGCCGAGTTTTTTTCGGCACAAAATTTGTGCTGAAAAACCCAAACTCAGCTTATACTTGGGTCATACAGGTTATTTGATTCGGTGCACGCGCACCGTCTCCAGTCGTCTTCTGCCGTCTGCTTGAGGGGGCGGTGCTTCAGCTCAGTTTTAAAGTTGTTATTGCTAGTTTACAGTTTTTCTTTAGCAATAAATATTGAAAAGCATTTAACCTACTGATTCCTCAATTATTGTAATTGTTTTGGGTATATATTTT
>CAUYPK010061246.1:0-11115 GCA_963574355.1 Loris lydekkerianus
CAGTAGAGGAATTACAGGGTTGAATGGCAGACTAGCCTATATCACAAAATCCCAAAACCAAAGATGTTGGCGTGGATATGGAGAAAAGGGAACACTTTTGCACTGCTGGTGGGAATGTAAATTAATACATTCCTTTTGGAAAGATATATGGAGAACACTTAGAGATCTAAAAATAGACCTGCCATTCAATCCAGTTCACTCTTTAGCAGAAAATTCTCTGTAATTTATAATGCTATTTGATAGCATTTTCCCATAGCACAACTTCTTTCAAAATTGAGTCAATCCTCTCAACCCTTGCTGCTGCTTTCTCAACTAAGTTTATGTAATAGTCTAAATTATTTGTTGTCACTTCAACAGTGTTCAGTGTCTCCACCAGGAGTAGACTCCATCTCAAGAAACCACTTTCTTTGCTTGTCCATCACAAGCAACCCCTCATCTGCTAAAGTTCGATCATGAGATTGTGGAAATTCAATCATGTCTTTAGGGTCCACTTCTAATTCTAGTCTTTTTGCTATATTCATCACATCTGTATTACTTCCTCCACAGAAGTCATGAAGACATCAGGGGTATTGCAATTAACTTCTTCTAAACACCTATTGGTATTTGGATCTCCCTCCATGAATCATGAAGGTTCTTTTTTTATTATTTTTTTAATTAAGTCTTTTGTACATAGATCATAAATACATTTATGCCATTTTCAATGTGTTGATTATTTGTACAAATTGGAGTGCTTACATCATGAAAGTTCTTAATGTCATCTAGAATGGTGAATCCTTTCCAGAAGGTTTTCAATTTAGTTTGTTCAGATTTATCAGTATTCATTCATTTACTATCCTATAAAATATAAGAGGGACTCTATCTAACAAGTTTAAATATTGTCACCTGGTTGTTTGTACTCTCACCTTAACCTAAAATAAATAAATAAAAATATATCTCTATCTATCTATCTATCTATCTATCTATCTATCAACAATAAGAGTTGAAGGTTGAAATTACTTCTCGATTCATAGACCACAGAATAGATGTTGTGTTAGTAGGCATGAAAATAACACTAATCTTTTGTACATTTTCATCAGAGATCATAGATCTCGGTTAAGTAGGTGCTTTGCCATAGTGCAGTAATATTTTGAAAGAAATATTTTTTCCTAAGAAGTGGGTCTCAACAATAGGCTCAAAATATTTAGCAAAGTTGTAAACAAATATGTTGTCAGTGAGGTTTTTCTGGTCCATTTATAGAGCACAGGCAGAGTAGATGTAGCATAATTCTTAAGGGCTCTAGCTTTGTGAAAGGATCAATGAGCATCGACTTCAAGTTAAAGTCACCAGCTACCATTGCCCCTACTGAGTGTCAGACTATGCTCTGTAGCTTTGAAGTCAGCACTGGCTTCTCTTTTCTAGACGTAGTCATAGACGACATCTTCCAACAGAAGGCCTATTTGTCCAAATTGAAGATCTATTGTTTTTGTAACTATGTTTATCAATTACATAAGCTAGATCTTCTGGATAACTTGTGACAGATTTTACATTAGCATTTGCTGTTTCATCTTGCATTTTTCCCTTATGGAGAGAGCTTCATTCCTTAAAGCCTCATGAATCAACCTCTATTAGTCTCCCTTTGTATGATTACTGTTATTGTCATATTAACAGGAATAGGTTGAGACATTTTCAGGTTGTCTAGACCTGGCAAGTTGTTTAGACAAGAAATTTTTGTGTGAAAATGTTCCACAATCATCATTCAGAATATTTCTTAACCATTTCTACTTTTTTTACAAAGGAGAAAAATCACCTAAGAACTCTAATTAAAACAGTGGTTCTCTAGTGCTAGTGTGCACCAGGATCACCGGGGAGTCTTGTTAAAACACCCAAGAGTGTGTGATTCACTAGGTCTGGGGAAGAACCCAATAATTTATATTTCTAGCAAGTTCTGCAGTAATGCTGATGTGCCAGGCTGGGGACCCTGAACTGTGAATCACTGCACTAGAGCATACTTCATAGTCCCTGGTGCCTGGCAGGGTATACTGTGTGGCCAAGGCTAACTACTGTGTTAGGAGGGATATTGTTCTTAAAATTTTCAATGAGATATGAAAACTGATAAATTTTTCAATGAGATATGAAAACTTTTAATTAAAACTGATTAATTAAAAGCAAAAGTAGTAAAAAAAAAAAAAAAAAAAAAGACAAACAGGCCTTATGCTACCAAGAGAAAGTTACATGGATAAGGTCTTTCAACTTTAACACTGTTGATATTTGGGCCAAATACTTCTTTTCTGGGGGATGAAGATGTCCTATGCATTGTCAACATTAGCAGTATCTCTGATCTCTCCCCACTAGATGACAGTTTCTCACATCCTCCACCCCCAAGCTGTCCAGACCTTGCCAAATATCCTTTAGAGAAGCAACTGTACTCTCAGTTGAGATGTACTGTTGTAGACTCACAGAATTATGTCTTGGCCATTTAGAATATATTTTTACAAAAGGTCAGTATTAACAGCAACAACAACAATGATAATTTCAGTCATCCCATCACTGTGCTAAATGCTGCTCCAAGATGGAGTATATGTGTTTCCATTTAATTCTCACAACTCAGAGAAGTGAGATCATTCACTCATAGTCACATTGATAACAATCGACAAAGTTGGGATTCAACTTCTAGGCCTTCTCCCTCTGGGGCTCTATTTCTGATGGTTTGTTTAGTTTTGTTCATAAAGCCGGAGCTTTGTAAAATTGAGAGATAAGATGTGCATGAGCCATAGATGCAGACACCAATGACTTTTGCTGGGTTTTGACATTGAGGCGCAAGGGTCTTTTTTAAAAAATTATTTTAGACATAGGGGTTTCCCTTTGGCTCTGGTTGGTCTTGAACTCCTGAGTGGAAGCAATCTAACCCCTCGGCCTCCCAGAGTACTAGAATTACAGGTGTGAGCCACCGCACTCAGCCAAGTACAAAGGTCTTAATCCTACATAAAAAATGTGGCATTGTTCCAATCATCAAACCACTTTCAAATGTCACTTTCACAGGGATGCCCTCCTGACTCCTCTAACTAAGTCAAATTTCCCTAATACTGGCTAAAAGTCTCCATTCATCTGTTCATTCATTCACTTTTGGTACCAGGCTTTTTAAACTCCAGATATTAGGGACCACAAAATCTATGACAAACAAGGTCTCTGCTCTTAAATAAAAACATGTTAAATGTACTAGGATGGACTTTAAGAAATTGATTATTTCTAAAAAAAAAAAAAATATATATATATATATATATATATGGTTTTTTTATGGTTCAACTGATGTTAAATGAAATGAATAAAATTAAATAGGGCAATGTGAAAGAGAATTCCTATCTTTCCTATTTTAGATGTAGTCATAGGAAAAGCCATTGACTGGGACTTGAACTAGGAGATATCAGCATGGGAAGGTCTTCAGTAAGAGCATCGTCATTGGAGGGAAAATTAAAAGTGCAAAGGCCCTGACATGGAAGTAAAGATATTGTGACTTAAGCAGGGAAAAAAGAGGGGAGTGATAGAGACAGAGGATGGCAATGTGGGAGTTGGAAGGAAGGTTGAGCCAGGTTCCATGTGGTTTGTTGGAAGTGGAAAGAAGTTGGTGGTGACAGAAAGTCACTGAAGGATTTTAAGCAATATGTTCATAAATTGTACAGACACTTTAAGAAACCTTTGGCTTCTGAAAGCATAATATCAAGACCTAGCTAGAGTCAAAAAAGAAAGATCAGCTACGAGGTAGATTAGTTAGTCCAGTTAAGTGATAATGGCTCCGGTAGTGAACAGCTCCACGAACAAATACAAAATGACATGCCAAGTCCCCATATTTGTTTTCCCTGTAGCTTTTCTTTTTTCACTTTTTTTCTTTTGTTTTTTGTTTTTCAAGACAGAGGCTCATTCTGTTGCCCTTGGTAGAGTGCTGTGGCATCACAGCTCACAGCAACCTCCAACTCCTAGGCTTAAGCAATACTCTTGCCTCAGCCTCCCGAGTAGCTGGGACTACAGGCATCTGCCACAACACCTGGCTATTTTTTTTATTGAAGTTTGGCTGGGGCCAGGTTCAAACCCGCCATCCTTGGTATATGGGGCTGGCACTGTACCCACCGAGCCACAGGCGCCACCCTCTGTAGCTTTTCTTATGTTTTAGAGTCCCAGGCCAATAAGGCTTAATGAGCAGAACAGTGTAATCTTTCTGTTTAGCTAGCAATTTTATCTTTTATCTTGCAGAAATTGTGGATTCTTGGCAGGATAACAATGTGGGACTCACCATCCATCAATAGCCCGTGATTTCTAAAGTAGACGTCTTGCCCACATTGTTTTCCACACAACCAGCACCAATACATATAACTACCTTCCTGAACTCCCAGTTGTTTGGGGAGATAGATTTGAGGCAGTTCTCCATCTCCCCATGGATGTCCTATGTAATAAATTCCCTTTCTTCCTGGCAATTTTTGTCATCTCAGTAATTAGCTTCCTGTGCAGTGAGCAACCCAACCCAGGCCAGAAGCCTTTGTGTGTTCAGCAACACAGGGTGGTAACAATATATATGAAGGAAAGCTCTAGAATTTGAGGTATAGATCAGAAATTGAATCACCTGGAGTCCCTGATGGATTGAAAAGGTGTGAAAGAATCTGCTAAAATACTTATCACTGTGGTTGTTAGACTTGAGTCCAGATGATGCCATTTTCTAAGATGGGAAAGTTCCTAGAAACGCTCTGTACAGCTTCAGGGTGTCCCAAAAGTCACAATACACAGTGGGAGTGGGAACTTTGAGCTAAACATACTGTTATTTACAAAATATTCATTAAAAAATTCATAGGTGGCCAACATATGTGGAATATTTTGTTAATATTTGTATTTATTTTTGTAAATATTTGTATTCATTTTTATAAATAAAAGCAAGTAAAGATACGTTTAGCTGCAATTTCTCCTTTTCCCTATGTATGGTGACTTTATGGGCAACTTTTGGGACACCCCACAGACATAGAGGTACCTAAGGGGATACAGCTTTTAGCTTTTTATTCCTCACCTGATCAACCTCTCAGCAGCATAACAATAGCAATGGTTATAGGCACCAATTTTTAAGATTATGTCACATCAGGTTTTATGTTGGAAAATTCATGAACCATGATCTCTTTCTTGCAAATAGTAGAAAAAAAGACTAACTACATTGTCCAAATAATCTAATTAATTTGTATGGCAAGTTTGAATCCCTCTACTAATGAATGTTTCTTTTCTATAATGACTTTCTTTTGGACTTAATTATTTAAATAACTTTCTCAGAAGTCTACTTTGTTTTATTTCAATAGACCTAGCCCATCTCTATGACTTCCACAAATCTGTATAAAAATAAATTTCAAAACTTTTCACTCTTTTTTTTTTTGCAGATATTTATTAAATTCAGGAGACTGGCAAAGATAATTTATAAGCTGTTCTCATTTTCTTTTTGTCATTTTTCTTTTCACATGAACTACTATGAATTTTTACTACCAAAACAAAGATTATATGCAGATATTTGGGTTTTAAAAGTCAGGATGCTTACCACTTGCTACCCAACGTTTGTATGAATAACCATCCTACCCTCATCAATATAATTGAATCTCAGAAAATTAAAAGCACCTAGAAATGTAGACTAATTTTTAAAGAAATTCTTGTGTGACAACTTCTCAAGACTACAGGACTTTGGGATATATCTAAGTGTCTTGAAAATTACTTAAAAACTGTTATTCAAGTTACTTTATACTTGATAAATAAAACCACACCAGAAAAGAAGACTCACGTATTATCAGTTAGGATTTCTCCTTTACGAGGCAAGTGAATCACTTGAGTTCAGGAATTCAAGATCAGCTTGAGCAAGAATGAGACCCTGTCTCTAGAAAAAAATAGCAAAAAGTAGCTGGACATTGTGGGGGGCACCCGTAGTCCAAGCCACTTAGGGGGAGGCTGAGGCAAGAGGATTGCTTGAGGCCAGGAGTTTGAAGTTGCTGGGAGCTATGACACCATGGCAGTCTACCAAGGGGGGACAGAGTGAAGCTTTGTCTCAAAACAAAACAAAACAAAACAAAATAAAAAAAAAAACAAAAAAATAAAAGAAAATTCTACTTTGGGAACAATGTTCCCTTCCTTGTTGAATATAATTAAAATAAAAATTTCAGAGCAGAAAAATGGATTATAAGTTCTGTTTCTGAGCTTTCTTTTAGTCTGACAATTTATAAAACAGTATATTAATTATGCTTTCAGTTTTCTTCTTCTTCTACTTCTTCTTCTTCTTCTTTTTTGGACAATAAAACTCTGAGTTAAGCCAAAATGAAACAAATATGTGGGCTTGATGGGTTTTAGGCCAGCCTGAGACCTGAAGCTCTTTTCCCATATCTGGGTCCTGCTTTCTTCTATACCAAGTGTGCTTTCCCCACACAGTGGCATTGCTACTAAATTCTGTCATCTCAGTATAAAGTCCTTCCCCTCTTTTCTCAGAACTGACATTTTCTTCATTCCAATGGAGATGGGCCATTACAGGTGTGGTCAGGAGGTTGGAATTTGCTGATGTGCCAAGCTACTACCATGTAGCAACCACTTAAAATAATAAATTGATAATGGATGAAGTATGGTCTCCCCCCCAAAATAATGGAAACTTATTATAAGAATCTGGGAAAGTATATTTGGAAGATTAAAAAATATATATATAGATTTCCACTAAGGAACCAAGAAAAAATCTTATGTATTTTGGGGGACAAATTTTCTTAAACATTAAGACATAGTACCCACTCATTGATTATATTTTATTTGCTTTATTAAAGTCACATCACCTTTAGACACTTCTCTATATGGGCCACACACTCTCCTTCTGCTAATAATTTCAATTTATGATTTGTTACACATGGGTCTACACAAAAAGAACATAGATGCCTACTGCTTTTATTTACAAACTAAGATTCTACACCTTTCCTTGTAAGCTGAAGATTCTATACCTTACATCTTCCTTGTAAGATCAGACTTTCTTCAAGTTTCTTCCTTTCTTCTTCTGTTGGAGTTAAGGGAAAAAAAAATTTTATCATTCACATTTCAAAAATGCCAATTCACTTAATATCCTCAGGGATGCCAAGACCTGCTGGCTGAGAGAGCTCACCCTGAACCATCTGCCCGTTTGGATTTGGTGGGTAAGAGTCACTGGACTTCAGCTTCTTCCCATCATTGAAGTTCCCAACTCTTTTTGAGAGCATTTGTGACATTTAGATCTTCTGACGTGCTTTCTTGATAAAAGGTGATAGCATCTCACTGTTCAAAAGGATTATAAGATAAAATAGGTTCAAAGGGAAGAATTTGCAAAATTTGTAATTATTGCATGATTTAATCTGCACATGGACTTTACATGTCTGAGTAGAGAAGAAGGCGTATGGGCAGCAGGAAAGTGGTCTCTATCCCTGAGCAGATGAAAGAGGCCAACGTCTGAACTTCCCTGCAAAATCGTTAGTGGTTCTCACGCCAAACTTTCCGGGATGAAAATTACTCTGGAAGGCATGTTTCCCCTTTGGTAAAATGTGTTCACTCACAATGTTTTACTAAATAATTAATGGATAAAATTAGGGACAATTTATTTTAAATAGACATAACTTCCTCAACTGTAATATGGCACTGTATATGTTCACAACCCCTTAGTTGTTGCGATAACGTGTGTGCTGTTTTGCACTTGTTCTTAACATGCTTTTCATGTTTCGACATAGTCTTTCTAATTGACATTTAAGAATCATCATAGCTGATTCAGATTCTGGCCGTTGTAGATAACATTTCAATGATGATTTTCCTATTCATATATTTTTATTTTAGGAATCATGCTTTATGTCCCCAAGAGCAGAATATTGAAGCCAAGGGTACCACAACACCATAGGACTGTAGCTCTAACATACTGTCTGCCAAAAATGCTGGATGAGTCTCTCTCTCTCTCTCTCTCAGATACAATGAGTAGAAATACAGTGATTTCAACACAAGATTGACACCACAGGATGTTAAGGAATAATGAACCCTGGTATGGATTTTACCCTTCGAGATATTTAACATGTATGAAGGTTTCGCAATTTGAAGCAAAAAACTGAAGACTTGCAACCCTCACTTCACGGTGGGGTGGAGATCACAACCTCAAATAGCCTCATGCTTTTGGCAGAAAGTGTGAAGTAATCAAAAAGGTTTTAGGGAGCCTGGAGAGAAAAAGGAAAATTATGACAAAATGAAGATGCATGCTTCCTTTGCCCCCTCTCAAGAGCTGCCTCAGCTCTGGGTGCAATGCCCTAATTTCACGATGCCGGCCACTAATTAAAATTCAGTGTGTAGAAAACATATCAACATTTACTAGACAAGAGAGGGAGGAAAGGAAGGAAGAAGGGAAGAAGGGAGGGAAAGAGAAAAAAGGAAATAAACAGTTTGAAACCTCTGCATATAGATTTTATAATGTACCATTGGCAATGATCTTTTCTTTACCTAAGTAAGGCAAATCTCGGTGAAAAGATGTCTTACAAAATTGTTTGGTACTGATAATAACAAAAAATAAAACCCTACAAAATCAAAGCGCTAAGCAACCAGCACCATCCAAAAAAAATGTCATTTGTGATGACATACAGCATGCCCGCATGAAAAGCGGAATTACACGCTGGGCTCTAGCGGATGTAATTATATAGCGTGATAAAGTAAGGCACAAAAGAAATGGAACCGCTCTTTCTAAATTACAAGGCTCTAAAACATTCAGCAGTCAAGTAGTAAAAAGAAAAACAAAATGTGTTTTACTTCTTTAATTTCAGTAACCTATTTTTCCCCTACAACAGAATGCCTAGAATGAACCACACATTTAGGAGTGACAGAATGACAGCTGTCCCTCTCCATTCATTTTCCAAATGATTTCATTTGCTCAATACGATCAGTTGGGCAAGACAGTGAGAAGCCCTAGTTAGCATGTGTTTTTTTCCAGCTTTGCCTTTGTGACACGAGAAACTGAATTTACTCACAGAAGTGACAGCAATAAAGAACAAAACAAGTCTCTAAATCAAGGTAAGATATTGACAGGGGTAAAAGAAATTCGGCCCTTTAAAAGTCAGTCTTTCGCCCTTGTTTATTGGTGTCCTGTAGAATTCATTCTTATGTATTTTTAGTGGAAAGCCGGGTTTATCTTAGATGCATGACCACGTGAAGTTGTCCACAAGATCACTGCTATAAAAAAAAAAAATGTAGATGGGCTAAGAGTGAGATTGAAGAGGATGTGGAGTAATAAGGGGTCAGTAGGGTGACAAAGCTCATAAAAGGAAGCATTTGCCATCAAGACAAAGGCCCAGATGCATTCATTAATGGTTGGAAAATATTTACAAGCTAAAAATGTAACTGAAAAGAACTAATACGTTATGTAAATTGCCTTTCACCAGGACAATGAAAATCGCAATTTAAGTCATTGCTCCTGCCTATTTTTCTTCTCTTTTGGTAGAGTCCTTAATGCCCACAGCCTGGCAGGCGTATGGACCCAGATGCTTACCCAGACCACAGGGCTGTCATTAATAATGAATGCATGGACTTTTTTTAGTTCTTCAGTCACACTAGACAAATATCAAGGGCTCTATTAGCCACATGTGGCTGGTAGCTACTGTACTGAACAGTGCAGGTAGAACCTTCCATCCTTGAAGAAAGTTCTACTGGGCAGTGCTGCGCTAAACAGAGGCATCTTGAGCTGAGATAAGAGTGGGAAAAAGTATTTCTTCTTAAATGTTTGAAAAGAGGATACTGACACTATTATCCAAAGGATGGGAGGATATGGAAGAGGGTGTTAGTAATTTTTGCTTGTGAAGTCAGAGAGGTGACATTTTACCTGAGTTATGTTTTAACAAATTAGAAAATGGGGTGGGACAGAATCCCTGGTTGGGGCCCAAGTGTGCTTCATGTGTGGTTTTGCTGTTGCCTTACCTGTTCCTGCTCCTGTGATTACAGAGTCAGAAGATTCTACAACAGTAAAAATGAGTGTTCCAAAGATGGGATGCAGGTGTTTGGGACTGAAATTGATACCCCAAAATATGACACTTGGATATGCTGAACTGAAGAGGATGGTTCACTGTTGGACTCCAACCTCACCCTCGTCTTTCAATCCTCTCCCTCAAAACACAGGATAAAGTTGTTCTCTCTGAGTTCTCTTAAAAGCCTATAGTCCATGAACACCAAAGAAGAAAAAAATAACCTCTGGACCATTCTCCGAGTTTTCATTAGGTGAAATCATATCTCAGGAAGAAAGATTGATATGTCAACACCCCTGGACAGACATTCGTCACAAATGATTACTCTGCAGACCCAATGGATTTTATTCAAGGTATGTTCTTTAAGTCCACTGAATTCCACTAAAGATCAGTTGCTACCTCCCTTAAAATTATCCACACTTCCTCATGCCCCTTTCTCCTAAGAAGTAGGGTAGACAAATATCTGAACCTCAAATATCTGAGATATTGGGTAATAACCCTATGATTTTCCCATATGAATGCTAATAAATTTGTGTACCATGTGTCCTACTTAGAAAAAAAAAAGGAATTTATGGATTTTAAATGAAATGCTGGGGCAAATATCTAACTAATTCAATCCAAGTCAGTCTTAAATACAAAATAGCCTTAGAAATGTTCATTTTGGGGGTGGGATTTTTCAATGGGTTAGTCTAGTTAAATCTTTCCTTCACTAACATTTCTTAAGCCCAGGTAATTTGATAACACTCCTCTGGGAAGGACCCTAAAAGACCACAAATAGTTCCAGTAAATGATCCTCTACAATAGGGGTGGCGAACAAGTTCGACACAAAGAGCCAAAATTTTAAACTGTGAGAGTCAGAGAGCCACACCACGCAGTGACCTTCCAAAACAGACAAACACTCACACAAAAGCATATAATTTTAACAATAATATATTAAACACATAATATAACATGCTCAGTCAGGTGTTTTTTGTTACCTTGTTGGAGTGATGGGACGATAATCTCAGTGGGATTTCTGGCATCTTTTGTTTTCAGTAATCTTCTGCAAATCAGGTTTGTATTCAGTTGTAGCCACTCGGAGCAGTTCCTTTACATGAGTGTCAGTCAGAATGGACGGGTGCTTTGATTTCACGTGTTT
>CAUYPK010061251.1:0-40379 GCA_963574355.1 Loris lydekkerianus
TTTTTTTTATTTAAAATTCTTTATTTTTTATTTATTTTTTTATTATTATAGATAAAAATATGCACCATAGATGTGGCCCAACCCATCACCCTCCCTCCACCCAAACCTCCCCCCTCCCTTCCCCTTCCTTTGGTGTTCCACTTATATTTTCTCTTGCTTCACTTGTGCACATAATATAAGGCATATAGTCACTGTATCTTATTCAGTTTTATGTGTTCTTAGTTCAGCTACCTCCTATCATCTGTGGAATCACACAGGATCCAATAGATAATAAAATGTTAACTGGTGTGGTGTCCACAATAAATTATGGTTCTGAAAAAGGAGTCTGACTGGTTGAAGCTTGAGCTTCACTAGACAGATGGATCAAGTCATAGAACATAGCCAGTGTGGGGGAGAACGTGTGTTGCAGAGGTACAGTGAACATGTGTTCGGTCCTTGGAGTGTGACAGGAGAGAGAAGAGACTGCCTGGGAGGATTGGGCAGTGTGGGGGAGAAGATGGAGCCATCGGGAGAAAGAAGAGATGGACCATGGGCCCAGCCCAAAGGGTACGCAGCATGGTGCAGGGGGGCTAAAAAGCAGATTGGGTGGAGCCCCCAAACCAGGATCCTTACACTGTAGGCCCCTGACTTTCCTAGCAAGAGCCTCAAATTCTAGATTTCAGAGTACAGAATCACAAACATTCGAAAAACCAGGGATGATTAGCAAGATTCTTTTAAATTCCTCAACAAATATTCATATTTGTAATCACCAATTTGGCTATCAAGTAAATATTATGAGTCTTAATTACTGTTGTTCATCTAGCAATTATATGCCTTTTGAGAAGACAGGGAAGGCTGAAGAGTTTGTTTACTCTTTGAAGGGTGATAAAGAAAGGTTAGGCTGAAAGTTTCATTTCTGCAACGTATTTGTTAATTGAAGTTTTTATTTATTTGTTCTGTTTTAGTAAATCTGTCTGTGAGTTAAAATAATACCAGTGCTTGTTACTGTATTTTTGCCAGGTATGGTGTGTACCTTTCTGCCCAAATTTTTGAGGGAAAAATAAAGATGCACATTATACAGGCAGAGAACAAGTTCTATAATTATTTATAATGTTTTAATTATTTTATTTGTGCTGATGTGTTAAAAGTGTAAATTTATGTTAAAAATGCTAAAATTAATTTATAATACAAAACTATGTACCTAAATATAAACAAACGTTTGAATTTAAAAATTAAAATGAAAGTTTTTCTTTTTTCCTTGACGTTTGGACCAAAACTATGGGTGTGCGTTATACGTGGGAGCCCATGGTAGGCAAACTACAGGGCAAAATACAGCAAATTGGTGCTTGGTCAGAATTGATCCTCACAACCAGAACAACTTTAGTTAGTGTGAGCTTGGGCAGCCACAGGGATGGGCTCACACCTGTGCCCGTTCTCAGTAGGCACATTTTCCAACATGTAATTGAAGGAAAAAAAGAATCGTGGGGTTTGTTTCTCAGATTCTGCGTTTAGACTCGACACATGTGTTAGGTCAAACATGTCTTTCACTTTCTTTCTTTTTTTTTTTTTTTTGACACAGAGTCTCACTCTGCCCTAGGTAAAGTGCTGTGGCATCATAGCTCACAGCAACCCCAAACTCTTGGGCTGAAGCACGATCCTCTTGACTCAGCCTCCCAAGTAGCTGGGACTACAGGCACCTGCGGTGATGCCCAGCTAGTTTTTGTATTTCAGTTAAGACGGGTTCTCACTCTTGCTCAGGCTAATCTCAAACTCCTGAGCTCAACCAGTCCACTCTGGCCTCCCAGAGTGCTAGAATTAGCACCACTGAGTCTGGCCTGTTTTTAACTTTTTTTTTGTTTGTAGTAATATAAACTTCGACAAAAGAGCTTTCTCTGAGGGGAGGGAAGATGGAAAGCAATGTAGTTTTACTTAAAGTTGAGACCTTGCTCGTAATCATTGAAAGCTTTACTGCGCAGTGGAGGGGAAATCATGACTCATTTTTTAATTGAAGCTATTGTAGAGCCCACTTTAGACATAAAGTTCCATCTACTGGCTTAGAACAACTAAAAGACAGGAAAAGCACGCCCACACCTGTGTTTCCCCCCATGTAGTTGCTGTGTAGTTAAGGGAGCTGAATACCTCAGGGTGGGCCTGCATCTTCACACCCAGCTGTCTCCGCCTTGTCTGGGCAGAGCAGCAGCGCCCTTTGTATGCTGTGGCGGTGACTTAGCTAATCTAAGCAACGCGGGGCACGCGCGGCATCGCTCTGAGGCCTCAGAATCAATACTGAGTCTTTAGATTTAAAACTAATGATTTTCTGTGTTCAGCAAAAGTCAAAATCTCTCAAAGTTGCCATTGTTGGCTCTGATTTTCCCCCAGAGAATAAGAGATGGTGTGATAAATCATCGTGCTCGAATGCAAATAAAATGCACGTCAGAAGAGACTTGAACTAGACCAGAGATGGCTATTGTGAGCCTGAAACATCTTAATTATTTCTTAAGTCTTGAATTTAGCAAACCCCCTAAACTAGAACTGTGGTAGCAGTGACTGTAGCAGTAGTAGATGCTTCATCTGAGTGGGTCATCCCGAGCCCCCAAGGGTACCAATGTGCCCGCCCAGGCATGCAAGTGTGATCATTTCCTCCCAGCAGAACTGTAAGCAGTGGGATGGATGACGTCAAGTGCTTTTGAATATATCTATAAACTGCTGTTAAAATTTCACCGACCCTCTGATTTAAAACCCTAGAGAAGGCCACCAGGCTCGTATGAAAATTAGCTAAGCATAATTTATTCATGAAAGGCAGAAAAGCCGAATTAATAAATACATGAGTATGTAAACTTACAACTACATAAAGATCTGTAGAAGATAGATAAGCCAAGCTCTGTGTGTTCACAGAAACCCTTAAGGTATGGCCACTTGGTCCTTTCTTGCCAGCAGTTGTCCTCTGTTTTGAAAGCTAGTGTGAAAATAAGTAATATGTAAAGAAACACATTTATTTTTCGGTGGTCTCTTTTTTTACTCTAAAACTGTAGGACCTGCCTTGTGGATGCTGCTCTATGAGAACCAATCTAAGAGAATTATTTTTTTAAATATTAGTGCAGACACTAATTCCAGAGATTCGGAAAACTGCTTCTTAGTAGGTTTAACTCGTACTGTCTCTGACTGTACCCAATTCTGAAAGCATTTTCACCGAGTATTGTTTGTCATAAGTACAAGGTCATGCCTTATTACAATAGGGGATCATCCTTTTTTCCCTCCTCCTTATCCTCCCCGTGATATAATCTGTATCCACATTATCAACCTCATCAAGCACTGGTTCCACAGTGTTCTTTTTCTACAGCAGGAATTGTGGTAAATTTTATAGCTTCTCACTTATAAAATTTCTTTAGAGGATTCTTGTATTGAATGCTTTCTGGTGAAACTAGCTTCTTAGTGAATTCTGAGCCCCCAGGCCACAATTAAGACCTGGTTGGAATTTGGAAGGCTGAATCTGCAGAGAAGTTACCTAGGATTTGATAATCAAGCAACAAAACTCTTATTTTTTACAGTTGTTGTAATTTGGTGCTAATATTCCAAGGGAAGTGTAATATATAATATTGTCACCCATCGTGATTACTGATGGCATCCTTTTAAGAAAGGCTGTGATAACACTGGATACAGTATTTTCATTCCTGCTCTGAACACTCTCGTCTCCTTAGTTTGAGGCCAGTGGAAATGTCTATCAGAAGGTAGGAAGGTATGACTTCTGATTTTCTGTTGCTGCATTAAAAAAATTTACCCTCAAATGTGGTTTGAAGCAGTGACATTGTCTTTTACTTTTGAATCTGCAGTTTAGGTAGCGTATGGCAGGGATGGCTTTTCTTGACTTCCCTTTGTATCAGGTGGGAAGCTCAAAGGCTTAGGGCTGGACTCATTGGTAGCCTGTCCCCAAACCGTTCTGGTGATCGATGCCACCTGCCAGCTGAGATCTCATCCCGGACTTTGACTACAACACCTACCATGGTCTTCCCAGGGGATTGCCTGGCCTCTGAATAGTATGGTGGCTAAGTTCCAAAAGTCATGTCCCAAGAGAAAGAAAGCCAGGTGGAGTAGTGTCACCTTCACATATTTTATTTGATTTGTGTCACCTTCAATATTTTAAGTAGTGTCACCTTCAATATTTTATTGGTTATGTCTGTCACAAAGTTATGTCCAGGTTCAAGGAAAGGGAATATGGACCCTACCACCTGAGGGAAAAGTAAATATATTGGTTCTTCCATATTTGGAAAATACAGTCTTCCATAGTTTATGTTTTATTAAGCATAGTCTATTCATATGAAGAAATGTTTTGCTTGAACAAATCCCTGTGCTGTAAGAATAAGGGTCTTATTGAGCCTTAACCTTAACTGAAATAAGCTGCAAAAGAATCAAGTTTTTCCCTGAAACTAACTCTTCAATCAGATGAGATAACCAAGGAAGAGGGGGAAGGCTTCTGAAGTTAATTCCAGCCTGTGCCTACTTCACAGAAAAGTCTTTAGAGGTGGGAATTCCCCAAACATATGTAAGGTGGTTCATTTAGGCTGATCACATCTTTAACAGTTGCCAAAGGATCTTATACCAGATGTTAACATTCTAGTTTCTATCAAAGAGCTATGTTGGATTTTTCATTATTTAATATAAGAACAATAGAAGCGAACTTTTATGAAGTTCTTTCCCTGTGGACTCCAAGTGAAGTTAACCAGACACTTTAAGAAATGTGGCGATGATTTTAGAGATATTCTATTTTACTGAGCAGCCAGCCTGAGAACAGAATGGACCCAATCCTGAGAAACTCACAAGCTTATGCAAGGTTTGTAGAGTAATTTTTAAGATTGCTTTCCATGAAAAAGATACTAACAGTCTATCACATGGCTTTGAGCAGTTTCTTTAGTTTTGTGATGAATTTGCACTTAGTCAATTATACTCTGTCGTCTAGTCTCTGACAACAAGAACACTCTT
The DNA here is from genome assembly GCA_963574355.1 of Loris lydekkerianus. Classification (NCBI taxonomy): domain Eukaryota; kingdom Metazoa; phylum Chordata; class Mammalia; order Primates; family Lorisidae; genus Loris; species Loris lydekkerianus. The sequence goes on from CAUYPK010061251.1 coordinate 4,957, forward strand.
CACAGTAGATAGCTGTTCTGAGTTAATAACAAAACTTATACTTTTTACAGTGCTCTGTGAATTAACAAAGTGCTTTCCATCCACCTGCACATTTGATGCTCATAGTAAAGTTGTGGTTTGCATAGAAATATTGTTATCTCTATTGTTCATATGGGACCTGAGAGGCAAGTCACACTAGTTGGAGGAACTGGGGCAGTAATTCCATTGTCCACCTCTGTTTTTCCTAACCATGTGAGTTTTAGTTTTAAACCAAACTGTATGACCACTGCATAGGGTGAAAGCTAGGTCTTTCTTATTGTATGCTATGGCAAAGAAGCACACAGCTGTGCTTATGACAAGGGTGTAATGGATGGGTCAGTGTGGTACAGAGGGGTGAGCATTGGAATAGGAGTTGGGAGACGGGGATGCTTGTCTTGGCTCGGCTACTCACTGTTGCATGGCATGTAGGACATCAAGAAGTTGGACTATATGAGTTTCTAAGATTACTTTTAATTCTAAATGTAGAATGTGTTATCAAATTACATGAATGAAATGTCTGTGCAATCAAATTATATGAATGAAAACTAGACTAGTTGAGATCAACATCCTTAAAAGAAGCCAAGCAGGTGGGTAGGAATGAAGTTGTACAATGGTTTTTTTAGTCTAACACAATGAATAGGGGAAATTACCTACATGAAGTTTGAGTGAGATTGTAAGATAGAAATGTGGGAGGAGAAAATTTAAAAAGAAGGGTTTTTGTGTTATTCATTCAACAGTTATTTATTGAGCACCTGTGATGTTCTAGTCACTGTCTTTATAGAAGGGTGCAAAAAATTCTCTGTACTGGTGTTCTAGGGGGCAGAGAGAACAAACGAGTAAAATAGGAGGTGCTGGGGCTGGAGGTGATTGAAATGATCTGTTTTGACCCAGAGAGGTCACACTGTGAAGGTGACATTTGAAGAAAGACCTGAGCAAGGGAAGGAGCCAGTGTGGCAGAACACGTGTCCAGGAAAAGGAGTGTGGCTAGAGAGGCATGAGCTGAAGGAGAAGGAAGAGATCAGGGTGGGGAGATAAGAGGGTTTGCACGATGTTGGGGGGAGGGCTTGACAGGTTTTATAAGGAGTTCTGTTTTTATTCTAAGTGATTTAGGAAGCAGTGGAAGGGAGATTAAGGAGTGACATGATTTGACTTAGGTTTGAAAAGAATACCTTTAATGTGATAATAGAGCTGTTATTTAAGAAACAACAACAAACAAGAAGAAACAGCTCCAGCTGTCATTCCGCTAGTAGAATACTGAGAGTAGACTAGAAGTAAGAAGAGCAGGAAGCTATCAGTCTTGGAGGTTGGAGATGGTGGTTACCTGGGTCAGCTGGTGGCAGTGAGGCCGTGTGAGAAATGATCAGGTTATATATATAAATGAATGGCAAGCCTGTAGGAGCTGCTAATTGATTGAGGGCAAGGATTACTCCAAGGTTTTTGTCTTGAAAAACTGCATGGATAGAATTGCCTTTTACTCAGAGAAGCCTATGGAAAAGCAGGTTTGTTGTGTGGCTACGTAGGGTAGGATTAGAAGTCAGAGGACGTGTGCAAAGCAAAAACTAAAAAGGCATTTTTACTAATATGATTATTTTACTTTCAAAGAGGATTTGAAAAGTCTCATAAGAAACTTACAGATGTAACAAGATGGAAGCCATTCAACAAGCGTAAAAGACTTAAACACAATCAAACAGTGGTGAACCTAAACAGAAGTTCCCTTCAGGGAACATTGAGCATGTCTACTTGATCCTTGCAAGTGTTTGTGGTCAAGAATAGAAATATGGGCAGCACCTGTGGCTCAAAGAGTAGGGCGCTGGCCCCATATACTGGGGGTGGTGGGTTCAAACCCAGCCCCAGCCAAAACTGCAAAAAAAAAAAAAGAATAGAGATATGGGATAAGAGATGGGAAGAGGGATTTTGCAGAGGAAAGCTGGCCTGAGAATACCACATTGTCAAGAGGAACTGAGAGGCTGGGAAGAACAGATGGCTTCTACCAAGGTCATGACTAGAGCATGCATCAGAATCAGAGCATTTAAAGTGTACAGATCAAGGCCTTACTCAGACCTTCTGAATTCGAATCCCTGCCAGCAGATCCAGTACTGTGTTTTAAGATGTCTAGATGATTCTGATGCAAGTGCTAATTCAAAGAACTCAATTAGCTATTAGGTAATATGGATCACCTAACTGGAATGTTTTCTGGGGAGAGAAAGAAGTAACAATTTAAAAATAATTTTGAAGATACTTATTCGCTCTTTCAATGAATATTTGTTAAGTATTTAAGTGTTATGCATGTAAATGCAAGAGACACAAAGATGAAGTCCTGCCCTCAACTAGTCAATGGTTTATTGAGAAAAACAAACATACTCATTGAGAGTTTATAAAGTAGCGTGTTCTTAACACTGGGTGTTATGGAAACAAGGGTGGAAATGGAAATATTAGAAAAGGTTGTCTGGAAGGAGGGTTATCTAAGCTGAAAAATTGGGTAGAACCAGAGTTGACACATTATGGTCCACTTGCCAAATCTAGATTGCTGCTTGCTTTTGTTAATAAAGTTTTATTGGAACCACGGCCATGTTTATTCATGCATGTGCTTTCTATGGATGCTTTAGGTATATAATTGCACAGTTAAATTAGCTGTGATGGAAACATATGACCCCTCCTGCCTGACCTATTTACAAAAATTTTGCCAACCCCCTGCATTCTAGAAAGTGGAGACAATATGACATGTGGCACTATTCAGGCATCACAGCACCTTAAGACAGGGAATGGCAGTGTGTGAAGCTGGTGAGGTAAGCAGGACTAGAGCACGGAGATCCTGTACCTCATGCTATTGAACTTTTAACTTTCTCTCTGAAGGGTTTTAAGCAGTCGGAAATATTGTTAGAAAGAAAACTATCAGTAAAAGTCATTTATGTAAGAATGAATGAACTGATTAAAGGTCTCACCATAAATTTATCAAATGGAATATTACATAGCTATTAGTGTATCTAAATTGCTCTGATGGAAAGATAACCATAATACACATATTTTAAAGGAAAATAATCAAGGAAACTTTACACACAAACGTGCAATGCAGATATATGTATTCATATATGCATAGAGACAAATGAAAAGACTATTCAGAAACTATCCAAAGTCTTTTCTGGGGAGAATAGGTAGATTTATAGGAGACAATTGTCTTTAATTTTACATATTCCACAATCTTTTTTGCAATAAAATGTCTAACTTTTGAATTAGACCAAAAAGAAAAATAACATTTAGAGTTATTTGTAAAGAATGAGAGTAAAGGCTCAGACTATGACCTTGGACAAGGAAGGAAGGAAGAGAAGCATGTGTATTGGAGACTGATTTATGAAGTTAATCTAGAAAAACTTAGTAATTGGGAAGAGGAGAAGAGTAAAGGGATAAAACATGGTGCCTGGGTTTCTGCTTTGGGTAACTGTGGTGAATTAAGGGATCAATAATATGATACGAATGAAAATGAGTAACCTTTATTATTTATGATGTGTAAGGTCTTCTGCTAACATATTTAAACTATCAACAATCGAAGGAGGAAATTTCATTATTCCCATTTTATAGATGAGAAAACTGAGCCTCAGAGAGATTAAGTCAGTTACCCAAGCCTGATGTAATTTATGGGTCTGTTAGCTGGAAATTGAACACAGGTCTGATTGATTCCCAAACTGATGTGCACTCTTACCCCCTCAACCTTAAATAAATGTTTTTTAAAACAATATAGATGAAAGATAAAATCAGTTCAGGACATAGTGACTTATCCACAGAGAGGTCTTGATCTAATGTGATAAGCTCTGAATAAATGATGCAAAGGCCTTAGATTGAATTTTGGAAAATGTTTATAGTTGATAGATCTGAATAATCACCAAAGTTTTAAGAATAATGATATAGAATATATAAAAGACTTCTCCTCTTTAGTTGTGTTTGGATACTTGACATGCTTATTGATGCAGTAAATAATGCACATTAAAAAAGAATTAGAATAACACAAATTTGACGTGTTTTTCTTTGCCTCGAAAATCATAGGTCTGATTTTGTCAGTTTAACTTAGTGAACATCTGTTGAGTGCTCACTGTGTGCAAAGCATATTGATGCTACAGTCTTACTTTAACTTTTTATGTGTCTAAAATTTCAGTAGGGCTAGGAAGAACTAAGATCCGAAAAGATGCATCCTTTTCTAAACAGATCTTGAGCTGACATTAGTTCAAGAAATATCCGGAGTCATTAGGCTTCTCTGTTTTTCATCAGCTCTTTACTGTATGTGTTGTTGAGGAATTCTTTCCTTGACAAAAGCATTCTGAGTTCTGGCTTGGAGAGTTTCGGTTAGAGGTAAACTGAACAGCCAGAGGAAAAGCAGTGGGCCTTTGTGAAGGGGAGAGAAATGACGCACCTCCCTCGGAGAGGGAAGCAATTTTTCATTGTGTTACTTCTCCCTGGCATTCAGCCACCAGAGGGGGCATGGACCAGAGTGAAATAAATCCTGCCAGCTGCCTGGCTGGCTTCTCTGCCTTCCAGAGAAGACCCATAGCTGTCCTCCCTAGGAGGTGGGAATTGGGTCTCACTTCCCATTTAATGAGAAACTAAGTGATTTTAACTAGTACCCAATGGCTGTGCTTTCCCCAGTGAAGAATAAGGCGTGCCTTAAAGACTTTCTAAAAGGCCCAGAGAATGGACTGTTAAAGTGTACTTGAAAACATGCTGATGGTTTTCCTTAGTGCCACGTTCCCTGTACACTTCACTTCCTTTCTAAGATGTTATTGATTTTTACCCAAATATAGATATGGGCTTTCAGAAAGAGAAATCGTATTGCCAGGATTGACCATTCAACATTAAGTTTGTACATTGCATAAAAATGTGTTTTTGACACAGTAAAATACATTCCCTTTATGCACATTGTAATTCACTTTATAGTGACTTGCTTAATAGCGTAACATATATCATTTATACTGCTATCCTTCATGCTTTTAAACCGTAATATCCTTTCCTCAATGACTACTTGTCAATTTCACTGATCTAGATTTGATTTCATAAATTAACTAGGCCAATTAAATAGAGAGTTATCATTAGAATAAGAAGTGGAAGCAAATAAATATTAATCTTCCCTCCCTGAATGTCGGTATTCCAACACAACTTTGATCATACTTGAACACGACTTAATGGAAAAAATATATCCTTCCACTGTCAATTTAGGAATACCCAATTTGAACATCTATAAAGTTTTTTATTCATTTCCTACTTTCAAATACATCTCACTTCAGGGCTATTGTGTTTCTGTTTTATCAATATAAAAGGTCAGAAATGAACCAAATCAGAACTTAAGGGTTCTGATGGTGGAAGTTTGCCTGCCTTTCACGTGGGCCCTTGGCCTTGTGGGCCAGTCAATTCAGAGGCATAGGCGCCGCCTCACATATTAGTAGTTTCCCTGCTATCTTTGTGTCACTTTAGTCATTTGGCCATTGCCACAGACTTTGGGGAACCACCTGGAGATGACAGTGTTTGAAAGAGAAGAATATTTTAAAACGTAGTCTGTTTCAAAGAGTGTTTCTAAAGACTTAGAGTCAAGGATTTCTCATTTGTCTCTTATTGAAATGATTCTTCTTACAATATTAACACGAATCTTGCTCTGTCTTCCTTGGAGATAGAAAAGAGTTTGTGAACACCCTTTTCATAAAAATAGTTCATATACACAGATGCAATGACATAATCATCACCCTTAGCCTTTTGTTTCCCTCTGGATTGAGCAACATCAGCTTCTTTTGTCTTTTTTTCTGGATTCTATTCACCAGCTTTCCTTTGGGGGGGAGGACAGTTGCTCTTCTCAAAACCTTTTCAGTTTTTTCCTGTGGTAAGGAAACAGCTTTCCAGATTGTCTACAAAAACAACCCAGAACAGAATCGAATACCGGGATCTGTGGGAAAAATCACCTTGGAATTCCATTGTTTTAATGTTACCTCTGCCCATCCGTAACTCTGCACAAGGGGTAACCTCAGCCCCCCTCACACACGCTCGTAACACACACACACTCACCAACACATATAAACACACAGCATACACACACTTCCATCACATAAACAGCCTGTGAAACACTTTGGGGCCCATGGGGGAATAATTCTGGACTGAGGAAAACCTTCCTTGGCAAGGTTTTCCTTTGGTTCTAGAAGCCGGCCGATCAGAGCTTCTTAGCCCCTCCAAGTACACTTACCCCTTGCAGCCCTTCAAGCCTCAGTAGTTTTACCATAGTAATCATTTTTCACTAAGAATTTTAAACAAGACTTTGCCATTAGACATCCTTTGAAATAGTTAGCTTTGCTTCACTATTTTTTGTAACTTGCCAAAATCACAAATAAAAGAGACTATGTCCTCTAATGCTTCTTCTCTGGTCATTATCTTAGAAAATATGCAGAGTCTGGGCCAAGTAGAGTGCTCCCCAAACCTTGCTGATACTTTGAGAATAGTTTTAATGAGGCTTGCAGCCGAGCCAAGCTTTCCTGTCCTGTTATTATTTGGGCATGTGGAAGCCCTAGTGATTGATCTGAGTGGGGGGACTGGCAACCCTCGCATGCCCTCTGGGTAGAGGCAGAGCCTCCAGCAGGAAAAATTAGGGAAAGAGAAAAAAAAAAAAAAAAAAAAAGTGGAAATGTTTATCACCCATCTCCCAGCATTTTATGGCAGTGTTATGGTGAACTGGGAGATGGATGTGTATATTCATGGATTTTGCACCACTTTAAGCTAGTAACATTAAATCAACCTTAATACTTCATGCCAAATGTGCTTTAAAAGAGGGAATAATGGGAATTTTTGTTGACTTTAGTAAAGCATCAAAAGTTACACTGGAAACACATAAAATGCTACAATGCAGAGGTCACAATTATGCTAATATCATGATAATATAAAATATTAAGTCCCCAAAATGACAGGATTTACAAGCAACTGTCCTCAGCCCCCAGACACCTTAGCGATAAGCTCATGGTAAACACAACAACCTGTCCTCCCAAGGAGTCTGATTACAAATTTAAATACGTATATGATTAGAACTCTGCCAGTCTCCCACCCCTGGAGACAGACCAAGTAAAACTTGATTTATATCATACCTGGAAAGCTATTGTATTGGATTCACTCTATTTTGTAGTATCGCTTCCAGCTCTGATGAATTTTGTGTGTTTAGCAAGTTGCTTTTGGGGAAAACAGGGACTGCTATTAATGATCTTGACTCCCCCTATAATCCCATGAAACTAAAACCTGAACATTGGTATAGAATAGTCAGAAATTTGGAAATGGAATACTAGCAAATGCAAGTACTTTTGTTACCTTCTTTTTTGATATCCTGGCTGAGGTCCAGGTTGAAAAGCCATTCACCCTGATTCTTAATCTCATGGCCTTTAATTTGCCTTTAACTCTCTGGCCCCCAGTCACATTTAGGTCACTTCTTCCATGGGCCTCGCTAGACACAATAACTTCATTGGTGGTAGTCGTTATCAGGGAATGGTACAAACACCATGGCCAGGCAGCTTTCCTGATTATCATCAATTCTGGACAAATAATGGTGATTTCTATTTAACTTAATTGCTATCATTAGGATAATGCTGATAAAAGGCAAAGAAAAATAATCATATGATTAAAGTGTCATGTTATTATAAACTGATGTTCTTTAATATTTCTTGGTGCTGACGTACTATATCAACAATTTCATTTATGCCACCTAAGGTCAACAAATGCATGTTTACAACTAGTATGCTTCTCCTTTTTAATGTTAAATACATGCATATTGGCAGTGCCTATAACTTGCTTTGGGAAGGGTAATAATTTTACAAATATATGTATACACACACATATATATAATTCTCATAATAATATAAAGTATTAAGTCACTAAAATGACAGGATACATATTTTTTCTTTGCTTTACCACTCTGTGTGTGTTATTGGTACCATCGCCGCTAATTAGTCTCTGCTAGCAGAATGTAGACTAGCCCCAGCCGCAAACTGTGAGGTCAGTGGTGAGGTAGAAGGTCACGTTCACCTGGGTCACCCCTGTACCTGCCTGTCACTCTGCTGTATCATTAATGCTAATGCTATGGGGGACAATACAGTAAAACAAGTTGCCCTCAAAGGAATTTCCATTCATGTGCTGTTAAGAAAAGCTCTCAAGCTGTGTTTTGAATGTGCAGCTGGCAATCCTTAGAGGTTACGGCAAAGTTCTTATAGGAGTTAGCAGCATGAAAAGAGCCCTGAAACTCTACGGACACTTTTCCTTGGTCAGCCCCTCCGTCTTAGCAAGAGCCGATCAATATTTCTTGATCTCCAATTTTGTGCAAAACTCAGCTCACGCTTAACCCTTCTTTCTGGCAGTCCCCTTTCTGTCCAGCTTCTTCTTTCTGGGACAAAAGGAATGTGTTCATTCTTTTGACAAGAAGGAACTTTTGAACACACTCATTTCCTTCCATTCATAAAGAATTGGTTGAGATTTGAGGGTTTCTGTAACCTTAATACCTAACTTAGGGAATAAAAAAGGGAGGGAAAGACATTTCCAACATTATCAAAATTGTATTTGTTTCTAAATAAATGGGATTGTTTTCCCCTTTTTTCTCGGGAGGCTTGAGTTGGCTCACTTCCCAAATACAACCTTTTGGATCATAAATTCCTTTTGAAAAGAAGCACGGAGCCCTTTTGATGTTATAAATAGCATATGTTCTAGAAGGGAAAGAATCATATAATTGCAGCACAAAGCCTGAGAGATGTCTGTGGGATAAAGTAGGTCTTATTCTTTACTCAATATACAGTAACTTTATGCAGTATTAGAAGGAATAATCAATATTTTAATAAGCATTGACAGGTTTTCTACCTCTTTGCCTCCAATACAGCCAGAGTGATTAACTGATATATAGATATGTTAGCGAATCTACAATCGCAGCCCAAAAAAGAACTCAGTGAGAATTTAGTCATGTACTGCTGTCATCTTCCATGAGACAAATTCCAATGTGGGATTATCCCAGAAAAGGCAAATGATTTTTCTGTTTCATGGAATTCCTGAAGAACTCCTAAGGCAGTTAATTTGTTCCCTGCCTTGCTGTCTGTCTGTCTGTCTTGTTCCCTAACACCTCTTTCATCTGTTTCTGTGCACATTAAAAAATTCTCTACTCAGGATAGCCTATTGTCTTCCCCCACTGGGACCCTTTCCCCCCAAGTTCCCTGCTCTGTCTCTGGCAGGCATTTAAAGCCTCACTTTGTCAATGCGGCAGTGAGGCCCGACACATCAGTAAATGTCACGGAGGTGTCAGCCCTTCACATCATAACTGCAGTTCATTTCTCTGCATTGACAGTGATGCTTATACTGAGTAAGGATTAGAATGGGCATATTTCCAGATCTTAATTACATCAGGCATAAGGATGAGCAACAGCATTTTTCTTTTGGGGGAGAGGAGGAGAGGAGGGGGTGAGACTGGGGAGAGTAATGCTGAATTTGGCCATCTAGAGCCTCATGTGTCCCCGTTTATCAAGAGATAATAGGATTAAGCTAAGCTATGGGACTTCTCTGGCTAATGCTGCCTTCAGCAGGGGTCTAATAAGGATAGATATAATTGGGTAAATGGCGAATAAGAATGAAAAAGTAGAGAGTATAAGCACAATGCTTAGGAATAAATAATGACAAATTGGATTTCGTCCAATCTCTACAGACTTGGTTCAAATCTGGCATCCTTCACTGAATTATAAGGGGGAACATATATCTCTTTTCTTGCCTAACTTGCCGCTATTCATTGCAAATATCACAGCGTATTCTTGGAAGTTTCACTGGAGTCTATCAGTCCTGCTCGTAGGAAATCAAGTAGAAACTGTTCAGGAACATTCAAATAGGGTTAAAGACACTGAGTAAATTAAGTGCCTAAAAACAAATGTGATACAAATTAGAGTTGTGTCTTTGACCCTGATCCATTTACAGAACTTACCCCATTAACAGCTGGAAATTTATTTTCACTTTCTTCACCTCTCCAAGAGGAAAGCAAATATATAACATAGCCCCAAAGGAGTAATTAATTAGATCACTTACTGACATGGATTTGAATAGTTTATTTAAATACAATTCTGTTATTTATTTATTTTACAACATTATGCAAGAGGTTGAAACTCCTGTTCTAATTTGCACTTAGCAGGAATCTCTGAAAAAATATCACAGTGAAGGAAATAAACAAAGAAGCAGTGATCAAAGGCCCACATTCAGAAATGCATAAAAGAATTTCACTAGGATGAGTGTTTCAGTGATAAAAAAAAAAAGGGGGGGAGAGGTAGGTTGAGTTGAGGATGGGGGGAGGACAAGCCTGTGTGTTTGTTTTGTATTCCCTGGGGCAAATATTTAACAAACATAATGAGCTCATTGATAAGATGCTATATAAAAAGGTAAGAGAAGAAAATTTTTTTAAAAATAAAGGATGCCAATGTGGGTAAGAAAGGTATAATGAATATGCAGATTATCACAACAAAATGAAGACTGCTTTTGAAAACAGGCAATGGAAAATTCATGAACTCAGGAGCAAGTTAAAAAAAAAAAAAAAAAGATAACTGTGCAACCTCACAAATGATAAAAGTTGTAAATTCTTCCCAGGAAATGAAAGGTTCTTGAAGTATATTTTCAAAGGCTGAAAGCAAAAGTAGAAAATTAGTTCCCCAAAGGTGACTAGAGAATCTCCTCTAGAATTAGGTAAGTCTTATTCTTTTTTGAAAAACAAATTCTGAGATGTTAGGATAGATGCTCATATTCAATACCTTTAGATAAATGAGTGTCCCTATAAACGCTTGTGCATTGTTTTTTTTGTTTGTTTGTTTGTTTTTATTGTCAAATCATAGCTGTGTACATTAGTGCAATCACCTGTACCCATTCTAAGATGCACCATAGATGTGCTTGTGCGTTGTTATTTGAAGGTTTTCATTCAGGGGGTTTTTAGGGAAATCCCTGACTAAACATTCATATATACCCCTCTGCTTTGTTCCTCTAGCTTAAGGGATTATAATACTCTGGTCAATGTAACTGTAGGACACAGGATAATTTCTCCCTGGCACTGTCATTCCTAATGTTATTCCTGAATCATAGTTTAAAGATTAGAGCTGTGGGAAGGGTGCGGAGGTACTGAGACGTCATTTCATAAGGGGGTGGCTAAGAGGTAACGTAACATACCCAAAACCCAACCAACTTCCAGAGAGCTGGGAGCAGAGAAACTACACTTCTAACCCTCCCCACACAGCCTCCTTCCCTGGTTTCTCTCTGGTCCTCTAGTTCTCCCTGCACACCTGTCTCTCTTCCCACTCCTCCTCCCTCCTCCCCCACACCACTGCTAGTCATTCAGGCTCTCCCTCTGTCAGAAAGGAAACCAGAGCTCTGTGTCTGCCTTTTTGCCTTTTCTCTCTTCCCTTTTTCTTTCTTTATTTCTTTCTTTTTTTTTTTTTTTGTAGTTTTTGGCCCGGGCCGGGTTTGAACCCACTACCTCCAGTATATGGGGCCAGTGCCCTACTCCTTGAGCCACACGTGCCACCCTCTCTCTTCCCTTTTTTTCAGCCACTTTCTTCCCTCCTTTTTTCTGTTTCTCATTCTTTCTCTGTTAGACGTGAAGAATTGTTTTGGTGATAGTTATCATTTTAAAAATATGCCAATTAGGTAAACAAATTAAAACCTTTCCATAAATGTGCACATTATTTTACAGGAAGATAGTCAAACACTCTTTATACTTAAAGAAAAAATACAAAGGTGGATTAAAATGTTAGTTTTGTGATCCACTTGTGGAAGGCCAAGAAGGACCCAAGGCAAGAAATGTGTCCCAAGTGTGTGTGTTGACCGTGTATTCTCCCTTTTATGTGTTAACAATGAAAAAAGTTGGTGGGTAAATAACCAATTTAGTTGAAAACATTCAACTATTATGCAAAGAGCAGGAGGCTCTAGTATAATTTAGAAACAAGTGAACAGAAAAATGACTCCATCTTTGAGTGGCTCAGCTCAGTTGGGCCTGCTTAGGACAGACAGTAACAACCTAAATCAATGTTGGTGTGTTTGTCTCCCCAGTGGGTTTACTTTGTTCTGTTTGAACAGAAAACCAAAGATAGTACTTTACAGGGCTATACATTTACAACGTGATCACCCTTATTATCTCTCTTAAGCAAGAGAACCACCAAGTGCAGCTGAAATCTCTGGCGTATAGAGAAACTAGTGAATAAACTTGGACCCGAGTTTCCATGAAGTTCTAGACGCTAAGTCAGAATAGTTCGTGCACAGCACACACAAGGCCCTTGACACCACAGAGACCTGACCTGATGGTGAACAATGAGGGGTTGTGGTTATTAGGTTTAATGATTGTTATCACGGGGATGTATGCAGTTTCTCCATTAGAAAAGTTGACTACAAGATTTGGAGATTGCAAATAGGGACCAGTTGTCACCTCACATGCTTTCCTGTCACCAGACAGCACCTCCCTTGAACAGCCTTCTCCTTCCTTTGAAATAATGCTCCTTCAGGCTGACCTTCTAGATGGAAACAGCTTTCCAGGTATTCCCACCATAAATATCCCCCTCAGAAAGGTTTCATGTTTCTGTGGCTTTATATATTTTTCTAAATCCCTTTAGGTAATTCCATGATATATATTGACTCAACAACTATTTATTAAGTGCCTACTGTATGCCAGACACTGTTTCTGGGCCCTCGGTATACAACAGTGAACACAACAGACCAAAAATTCTATGTTCGTGTAACTTACATAACTTGATAAAAGTTGTTATATAGTAAAATAAGGGGATCATATGGTATGTTTGAAGAAAGTAAGTTGTATAGAGGAAAATAAAGTATTATGGGGATTATCATGGATGGCAGGGTTATCATCGCTGTGAATAAGATGACCAGGGGACGTCTCGTGAAAAAGTGCAGGGGTGAGATAGTGGAAGAACTGAGGGGATGGATAACAAGCTCTGAGAAGGCCTGGCCTTGTCTTTTCAGGGTCACGGGCTGGATTCAGATCTGACCCACAGTTAGCAATTGTTAAATATTTGACGAATGAACGGTAATGTGTATTTGGTCCTTTCTCCTCCCTGGGCGCATGACCTCATGAAAGGGAAGAGGTAGTAATATCTCTCTTTCCTCCCCTAACATACTCTCCAGTGCTGGGCCGGCAGGAAGCACTCAGTAATGGACAAAGGCCTGACCCAAAGGTGAAAATGACTAGGCAGGAGTAGTCGCATAACTCAGGCCTGGTGGTGCTTCACACAAAGGTATTTATAAAAATTAATTCCACATGTTTGTGAATGTATGTGGGGAGATAGATAATACACAGTTAGAGGATCTGGATTTCAGAGTCATCACCCAGATCCCATTTGATTTTCTCTGAGCTAAAATACCTGGTCAGTGAGCCACTGTCAACAGAACAGAACATTGTTAGTAAAATCGTTTAGACTGACGAGTAGATCCTCATCCCAGAGTTCTCTACTGAGCCATCCAGCATACCCATGTCACTGAGAGAAATAAGTTTCATCTGGGGACTTTTAAAGGGCAGAAGACACAAGTCAAGGTGAGAGGGATTGTGACTGTGGCTTTACCTGATACCTGGACTCTTTAAACAGACTTCATTTCTTTATTGCCTGATGCTTTCCCAGAGGGAGGAAGCTCAGCTCCTCTGGAGCTTCAGACATCTTTATTAAAAGGAAAGAATCTTTTAATATGAAATGGAACCTCTGGCTTTTGGTAAATAGAACTGATTCATTTATAGGGTTAGTAAATAGAACTGTTGGAGAAGTAAATAAGTATAAATACAAAACTAGAAAATAAAACCAAAAGACTCAGGCTTTCTCAAGTACAGACAGCTTTTCCTTTCTGGGTCTGTGTTAAGAATCTCTTAAGGATTCCTCATGTGCTCAGCCTCATCTTTGTGTAAAAATCTGCAGCATCCCAAATTATCACCAAGAATCCATCTTCCTGAAGATGAGACACCAGGAGCAATGGCGATGGGCTAAATAGGAGGTGTTTTGAATGAAATGCATAGTTTAATCACATTCTACTTTCAGAAAACTACTTCATTTAAGTCGGTGCTTGCCTGGGGTAATAATTTATGCTGCGCACTTGAGCAATCACCAGGAAGATTGCTCAGAACCCATCCTATCACAAACATAACCACCAGTATTCATGGCCTGAAGTAAACTTCAGGAAACTTTGGATCTAGATAATCTCAGCGAAATTCAGACCTCTGGATTTGAGTTGTTTCCTTCCCTCCCCACCTTCAGATAAAACTTCATTTCTCCTGCTTTATATGAACATCTGAAAGTGAAGCTTGTCTTCTTTTCTCCTAATCAACCAATTTAAAACAGTAGAAATTTTGAATATTAAAAATGGTCAGTTTTTCACATACCTTGTTTCTTAAAAAATGAAAACTACAAAATGTTAACAAAGACCATTTATTTTTCAGTTTGAATGTTTACACCAAATCTCTGGTCTTTTCTCTCCCAATCTAGGCTGTATCCAGATCAAGAGAGCATATTTCAGTTTGGATTTTTTCTCAACTGCGTTCCCTCTACCCCAACAAGGGTGGCCACATGCAGGTGTTAGGTCGTGTGGTGAACTAGGATGCCACATCCACGGGATCCTCGTACATGAGTGTGGGTGGTTGCTGGGTGTGTATTTGAACAATGGATATGACTGTGGGCAGCCTTGTGTATGCTGTGGAACCCAGGCCGAGCAACCAGGCCTCAGTGTGTGTGGTTATTGAAGTCGTGAAGTATTACAATAATGTAAACATCTTTCACTTGAGAAAGGCACGTATTTTTCTAATTCTACAAATCTCTAAATGGGCTGGCTGCTATTCTGGTTCAGACACAAGTCGTGGAGGAAAACAGAAACAGCCCAATGGCTGCTCATTTTGAGTAGCATTTTCCCACTGTCCCCACATTTCTGCTTTAAAAATTGGTCCTTCCTCCTAGCCGCCTCTCAATTTTTCTTCTGCTAATCTCAACCCGGAGTGCGCCTGCCTTGTTCAGCTCCACTAAAAGTTACAGAATGGACAGTTATAAAATTACCATAGAAGCTGTCAGTGTTTGGCCAAATATTTAGTCAAATTGCTTATTTAAGCAGGAGCAGCTCTGGACTAACAGGAAGGAAGTGATGCTTTGAATATTGTTCTGTAATATGATGGGAAAATAATTGTCTCCCAGATTTTCAGTCCTGAAACTCAAGTAGTCTTTCTTGACCCGGTGTTTAAATTGACTAGTCATTGTGGTCAGTGAACATTCCAGCAACCCGATGCCTGGCTGCCTGCAGGGAGCTGAAAACCTAAGAATAAGCTTATCAGGAATATTCACAGCCAGTTTAACAGGAATAGTCACAGCTGGAAAGCATTTAAGGGCGAGTAGGGCATTGTTACCCCTGGCTCCAGGAACTTGGTTCCAGACACTAAAAAAATCACACCTGTTATCAGAAAACCCCCACCCTAAACTCACCCGCAGGCCTATTCCCCTCTGCCTGTATTTGAGTTTGATCAGAATCCTGTCTTGCTCCCCATTCTTCGTGCCTCTTGTTCCCTTCTTCCACTCTCTCCCTCCGTATCCTAGGTCCCTGCTGAACTAGCCCCGCGGGCCGGGGCAGCTGCCTGCGTGCTGAGGAGCCCCGCAGATCTCTAACAGACACGGACCCTCCTCAGACAGGCTTCTGGACTCCCACTTTTATTGCATGATTTTTCTTCAGCTAACCTTTAAACTCTGAAGGTGTTAGTTACCTCCTCAATCCAGACCAAACTCAGTAGACATTTCACTAAAAAGAATAGAGACAGAGAATGTCACTTTCTTGATGCTGTTCAGCAGTCTCCAAGCCACTTTGGCCTCCTGTGGGGAGCCTTCATGGCTGGTTTGTTTATGCTCTCAGATGAATCTGTTCTCAGGTGTTTATTCCAGTGGTTAAATTTAAAGAGGTGAAGAAAAGCCAAACGCTCCCCAATATTGGCTAGGAAGAGTCTAAAATAATTGGTGCACATCAAAATATTTCTTCTATCTGAGGAAGAGAGAGAAGTTTCCATTTCAGCAGGGTTTTCCGGAATTCTAGGCTAGGAAAATTAAAGAATGGATTTGTTTTTTCTCTCATAGTAAAGATGTGGCTTTCTTTCCTCAACATGCATAGCAGATATTACTTGGTAATGTGATTGCCTGCTTGAATTTTTGCTTCATATTTCTTCATTCCCTTAATCAAATCCCAGACAATAGTTAAAATTAGTGGATCATCTTTCTGAAATTATACATTTTAATTATGATTATTTGATAAGCATTTCAGACATATTCATATATCACATAAGATCAGAAATAAGTACGTATATCAATATCAGCTTAATCCCAAATGGAGGCTTTATTTAAACTACGGAGGACTTGATTACAGGAGCTTTGAGATTAGAAATGAGATTTACAATGGGCTAGAGGGAAATATTTAGATATCTTTGCTAGAGCGAATTATAGTCATTTTTTTAAAGGCTTAAAATATGTGTGAGTATACAGAGAATTTTCTGATATCCAATTATTGAATTATTCTTTTTTTTTTTTTTTTTTTGGTAGTTCCCTCTTTAGCTATTTAGAAAACAGCTTGCCCGTAAACAAAGAAGATTTCTTTTATATCTTACAGCTAACAAAGTAAGCTTTTTGTGGAAAATGTAAGTGCTAAGTAATTTCCCATTTGGAATTTCATGTAAAACTGAGGATAGGAAGCCTTATCTGCTTTCTTTTTACTATGCTACTAAAAACAAAAAGTGTTATTTAAAACTGTTTTTGGCTCCAAAATTATGTTTATGAGTTAACCATGGAGTTACTGGATAATAATCCCTAATACAGGTTTCTTTGCCTTTCATATTTAAGGAGCTACATGATCTGGTTCTGACTACTACTCTGGTGACATTTTTCACACATTTGTCCTGCATAGGGGTGTCTGTACTTACTGGTCTCTATCTCCTGGAACCCCCTTTTCTAGAAGGCTATATTTCTCACCCCCTCAATTTATGCAAGTCCCTGCTCAAATGTCATGGCATCAAAGGCTTTACCCAATCACACCCAAAACACAGGAGCGTCCCTTCACCCCAGAATTCCCCATCACCCTTTCTCCTTCTATTTTGTTTTCCATAACATTTATTGGCATATGATACATACCACCAATAACTATTTGGCTTTTGATATTGTTTATTGTCCATCTCTCCCTCTAACTAGAGCTGGAACTTACCAGTTCTATTGTGTTGTTGTATATCCCACATCTACAACTATGTATTTCTTAAATGAATGAATTTAATTCACCAGGTATTTATTAAGCATTCACTATGTATAAGGTATGGTTAGATGGTATAAGACCTATGAAGATGAGTTACAGGCTGCCTAGGCAAAAGAACGATGATTCGAATACAAAGGGAAAAAGTAATACTGCAGGAAGCATACAATCAAAATGTTATGTGTATCAGAGAAGCAAGAGCTTGCATCTATTATTATTATTTTTTATTAAATCATAACCTTATACATTGATGCATTTATGGGGTTCAGGGTACTGCTTCGATATACAATGTAAAATGCTTACATTGAACTAAGTAACACATCTGTCACAATTATACTGATTTTTTAATAGTTTTGAAATGTACCATTGCATCATGCACATTAGGCAAGGTCCTCCAAAAAACCCTTCCTCTTCCCATATCCTCCCCTCCCCTTTCTCTCCTCTTCCCTTCAACTTTCTGGACAATAGCTATGTTTTGCCATTCATATGAGTGTGTAGGTGATTCTATATTGATTTCATAGTACTATTGAGTACATTGGATACTATTTTTCCATTCTTGAGATACTTTACTAAGAAGAATATGTTCCAGCTCCATCCAGGTAAACATAAGAGATGTGATGTCTCCATCTTTTTATGGCTGCATAGTATTCCATGGCATTCATATACCACAATTTGTTAATCCATTCATAGGTCAATGGGCACTTGGGCTGTTTCCATGTCTTGGCTATTATGAATTGGGCTGCCATGAACGTTCTGGTACAAATGTCTTTGTTGTGAAGTAATTTACTATATACCTAGTTGAGGAATTGCAGGATCAAACAGTAGGTCTACTTTTAGTTCCTTGAATGTTCTCCAAACTTCTTTCCAAAAAAGTCATATTAGCTTGCATTCCCACCAGCAGTGTAGAAGCATTCCCTGCTCTCCGCATCCAAGCCAACGTCTGTAGTTTTGGGATTTTGTGATGTGGACTAATCTTAATCAAGTTAGATGATATCTCAAAGTGGTTTTGATTTGAATTTCCTTGATGATTAAGGATGATGAGCATTTTTTCATGTGTTTGTAGCCCATGTGCCTGTCTTCATCAGAGAAGTTTCTGTTGAAGTCCAAGAGCTTGCATCTAGTGGAGATGGCCAGAAAGGCTAATGGAAGGAGGTAGGAACTCCATAGGGCCCAGGAAGACTGGGCAGAGAGACAGAGATTTTGCTGGCTGAGGTCTCAAAGTGATGAAAAAAAAATTGACTCAAATATAGACACAGTAGTATTGTTTGTGTTTGGGATGTAGCGTTTGGGGGAGGCCCCAGTTTGTAAATGGAGTAATGGAATAGAGGAGATGAAAGGGAGATTGGGAATTCACTGTGTAGTACCCCGAGTGTCTTCCTGGAAAATGCGACATGATTAGACAATGGGGAGACCCAGAAGGTTCCTGAGGAGTGGTCTGGTGGTGACATTTGCAGTGGATAAGAGGAGAAATATTGAAGCCCAGTTAGGAATCTGTTGCTCTTACTTAAAGCAGAGAATATGTGGCCTGGAGAGGAGTAGGTGGGAATAATCACAAGACTTGGCCATGGAAAAAACAAGGTAAGAGGGGGTTAAGAAGAAATGAATGGCTCTGAGGGAGCACGACTGGGAGAACTGTGTTGCCATTATCCAGACAGGGAAGTAGGAGGGAAGACCTGCTCTGCAGGCTGAGATGGGGAGTCCACAGGATACATGGGGACTCACAGGATGCCCAGGTGCTCACAGGACACCCAAGGCGCTCACAGGATATCCAGATACTCATGGGATACCTAAGGTACTCACAGGATGCCCATTTGCACATGGGATACCCAAAGTGCTCACGGGATACCAAAGGTACTCACGGGATGTCCAGGTACTCCCGGGATACCCAGGCAGATAGGTCTGTTATGACATTTTTTAATGTGAGGCAGTCCTTGAAGGGAGAGGTGGGAGCTAGAGACACAAGACCTCGGCAGTAGGTGCAGACTAGTGAGGTGGTCAGGAAAAGGTGTCACGGAGACACCAACAGGGAAGGAAGGGAGATGGGGCGGGGCCTGGCTGCAGATCCCTGCAGGCACAGATGTGGAGAGAGTGCTGACCATCAGGAGGCCAGTACTGCCAAAGTGATGACCAGGACAAAAGGCAAGAAAAGTATCCCTATTATCTCATTTTAAATTTTATCAGTCACTGGTTTCAGAACAGCAATTCTCTAGACTGGTGGAGGCGGACTCAAACTACAAGCAATTAAAGAGCAAATGGATCGAAGCAAGCAGAAGTACCAAATACAGATCACTGTTTTAGAACACTTCCACTTATTCAAAGGAGGAGGGGATATGGCACCAGAACAGTGGATATTTTATGAACACAGGAGAGAATAGCATATTACGGCTAGACACAAAAGAATCATTCATCTTTTATAAAATGCCCGACCGTGTGATTCTGCCAACAAGGTGGCAGCTCTAGCATTGTGTATGCTTGTGACAGACAAGGGCAAGGATGCTCAGGGGGATAAAGTGATACGCAAGGCCACTTCATTTGTTTACCCATTCAGCATGTCAAGTTCAGTGTCTGTCATGGTCTAGGAATCACGCTAAGGGCTGGGGGTTCCATGGTAGACTAGATACATTCCATCCCTGCCTTAACTGGGCTTCTCTTCGAGGGGAGCCAGGTAACCACACACATGCACACACACACTTGTAATCACAACAGAGAAACAGTGTCAGCACTGGGGAGGAGGTACGGGGCTGGGAGGGAGACTTGAAAGGGAAAACCTGTTTCAAGAAGATGATCACACTGCTCTGAGAAAGTGACACTTATGTAGAGCTGTGAAGGGGAAAGGAGGCATCGGGGTGGGGAAAGAGAATTGAAAGAGAGAAAACAGCACCAATAATAGTCTAAAAACTTGCAAGTTTGAGAAACCGAAGAGAAATCAGTATGACCGCAGTTTAGTGAACAAGCAGGGAAGTGGCCCAAGACATCTTTGGACAAATAGTCAGGTCACAAAGAGTCTTATGCGTCAGGTGAGTCTGAGTCTTATGTACGAGAAAAACTATGAAAGTGATTTAGGGCAGCCCCATATGACAGTCTTTAAAACTCTACACAGGACACCGAGAAGCTGCACGAGTGCCATCAGATTAGGCTGAGAAGGAAGCTGTTAGTTCCCAGAAACCACCCCTAATCAAGCTTTTAGGGACCCAGACAACCGAAAATGGACACACAGGTTTAAAAGGAAATATTTCTTCTGTCACAATATGTTAACCATTTCCCTGAATGGGTTCATCATATTCCTAAGACTGGCTCGGGGCATCTTAGGGTCTTACTGCCTTCCAGACAGGAATACTGGTTCCTTTGCTACTGTGAGTTGGGCATCAGCCTGGCTAGAGAGCTGAATGGGGCACTTCCCCGCAGTGCTGGCACTGTTTAGGTGTACACAGGGCTGGCAGCCCCGGAGATACATGCTCTGGCTTTTGTTGATGTTCTCACCCGTGAATCCTGTGCATGTGGACGGAGTGCTTTCCATGGTGAGACACCAGCGTGTTCGGGAAGCATGAACACGGGCGGTGGCTTTGCTGTTCTTTTTGAAGATGCTCACATCACAACGAAGGCTAGAATGGTTCCCATTGCTGTAGCATGGGAGCTCTTTGAAGGTAGTAATGAACTCTTGACTTTGAACTTGGAATGCCCCTATTATATTTAGTGCCAATGAGGGTTTTGTGTTGTTTTCCTTTCATAGATAACTGATGTGCATTAAAGAAGTGGACTAGAATTACATTTTATTTTTAGTGGAATTGAATTTAAGCAAATTGGCAGTGAACGTAAATAATCTATGTGCAACTTCTAGCCTTTTGGATTGACTCCAAGAGGGAGTCAATATAATATAGGGATTTTGTCTCCATGATGTCACACTTCATACTAGCACATGGCAAACAATAATGACAGTACTAACCATAGAAATATGTTTATATCAGAAGGGATTTTGATAGAATCCTGTCATGGAGATTGGTTCTGTTGAAAGGAGAGACTGTGTCAGTATAGAAAATATTATATATTTGATTTAAAAAAAAAAACAACAACAACAAAAAAGTTATTCAATAGGAACCATCCAGTGCCATAATGGAGAAAAGAAATGCATCAGCAAAAGCTAGGCTAATAAAATGCAGCATCTGTTCTACTTTAAAAGAATGTAAACTTATATTTTAATACTTAATGTGATTGTAATTACTTCAATTGGTTGTGCTTTAATAAAACCTTTCATAACTCCTTATGAATTTTTTCTGTTAGTTCAAACACAGTATTTTCTGCTACATTTTGGCAGATATGAATGTTGCTGTTTCGAGTGCCAGAGAAGTAACCTCCAGAACATATTATAAATTGGCTGGCCTCAGAGTAGGGGAGATGATTAGATTGTCGAGTTTCCTGCTGAGCGGTACATGCTTGTTTTGTAATACTGCTTTATGAGTCGGAGATTCAAACAGAACATGTAGGTCCAATCCAATACCTCAGCATTGTTGATCTGCTTTTTATTGATTTTTCATCTGCTCAAATCTAGAGTTCTCGGTATGTTTCAGGAATATTGTAAACCAAAGATTGCCATGGAAGACTTTTAATTAGAAATTCATGGTTTTCGCTGAGATATTGTAAGCTATTGGTTGTTTTTGGCTTTGCTTCCCCATATTCATGAAGTGGGATCCTTCTCATCAAGAAAAAAAGTTCCCTTTGTGCAAGGCAAAGTTAGACTAGTAAGAGGTTATGGATTTTGTGTCCGAGCATCACTGCAGACTGAGTTGGCCTGTATACTTTTGTTTCATGAGCAAACAATCTCATATTAAGTAGGGCAATATGATGCCTAGAAGCTTTGAACCCATTATTTGTCTGATCAATGTTTCATAGCTTTTCAGTTTTATATTATTAAATAATTGCTTATGACACTTGGAGAAGAAATGGCTAAGCCTTTTTATGCCCTTTGAAATTACTATCTCAGACCCAGTTATATTTCCTTTTTCCCTTTCTTCTCGTTGCCTCTGCTAATTTTTCTTCGGGATCCATTGAACAGCATACAGAGACATTGCAAGTGGGTTGTACTTCCTCACATCAGTGCCTTGTTAATGCTGTTCATTAATCTAGAACCTCGATCTTGCTCAGAAATGGTTAGATATTCCATATTTCCATGGAGTTTTGGGGAAGGGTGACAGCTTACTTACAGCTCCTGCCACCAGAGCTCGTTGGTTGTCATGTCATTTTTAATATTGATAAAATGGAAGGGCATGACCACAAACTTGGAGCCTTTGAACGCAGGAAGAGAGGCCCGGTGGCACATGCAACGTGCACAGTCATTCCATCATTCTGTACAGTGCTGGAACAAATCGAGGCCTTTTGTGTTTGCTTACCTCCCTGTTTGCTTTGTGTACCTGGCAGAGAATGAATTCATGTCCAGGAGCAAGCTTCCCTCCCACAAAGCCTCATATCCCGCTGCCAGTAGCACCCCTGGGCCCAACAGCCCTAAAGCTTATTTAATTCTGAGAGAGCAGTTAGAGCCAACACAGAGGACTGAGCCCCGAGTTCACAGGGCATTAATACGCTTCTTTGCCATAGCAGCAGCGTCAGCAGCGTCTCATCCGTTTCTGCTTTTCTGTCTTGTAATCTCCCTGCAGATTCTTCAACTCCACCACGATGTCAAGCATAAAACGTAAATAGTTTAGTGTCAAAATATTTGGGGGCCTGGTGAAAAATTATTGTGAACGAATCCTCTAAACTTAAAAGGAAAAATACCTACAAATAGAAAAACTTTTTAAAAAATATTTCTAACACTAGTCGCTTTGCCACATTTACTGGAAGAGACAAACATTTAAAGCTGTTTTTTTCTCAGTGCCTAGTAAGGGATAGGGAGAAGAGAAATAACTGGCTTGACATTGTGTTAGGGGATAAAAATAAGTCAAGGTTCAGAAACAGGTTTCCAGATCTCAGGACGGGCCATGCTGGTCCTCCCAAGGGTCAAGGCTCTGTGAGGTCTCTGGATGGTGTTGTCTTGCAGAACTTCTGTGATGAAAACATTCTATTTTACGCTGTCTAATAAGGACCAGCCACATATGACTTTAACTTTAATTAATTTAAATAGGCAAATATAATCAGTGGTCGCGATATTAGATAGCCTACCTCTAACATCACAATTTCAAAAATTTGAAACTTTGTATACAGCTACCGAGTTATTCTGGTTCACCCACAGAAAAGAAGCGTGATAAAAATATTTTTATTGGTAAGAGCATATAATATGTTATTCTGAACTGTAATGCTTTATTCTTCATAAGCCCCTAAGCATTGCTTATGGAAATAAATAGCTAAGCATATTAATTTATAAGGCAAAAAAGCATTGGCGGTATTTATATATTATCATATCTGGTTTATGTGTGTGTGTTAATCATCTCTGCTGAAATGTACACATATGAAAATGTATGGTATGTATAGACCAAACATCTAAGTTAGTGACCAATATTTTTTTCACCCAGATTTATTGAAATTAAGTAAGCTATTTGCTCCGTGTTGCCAAAAACCACCGGAATTGGGTCAACTAAGCTAAAATTTGAGTTTTTCCTTGGGTTATGTGAAGAAACTCCTATAATCAAAGTGCTACACAAACATTCAGAGATGTTCACAGGCAGGGTGATAATCACACTCACTTAGGGATCTAGGCTGCCTTTAATACAGATGTGTAACCCCATTAACTTTAATAGGACTTGCGCTCACATATTGATGGAGAGTAAGTCCCTAATTAGCAGTGAGAGCTGTTAACACCCCCACTGTGGTAATACCTCGGAAAGATTTTAATGTCACTATGATAATAGGTGCATCTTTTAAAGATTTTTTTAAACCATGTAGAATTTGACACATAATCAAGCGTGAAATTCATATACCTGTAACTGTCACAGGTAACATGTTTTTTACTAATGGAGTCTGAGCCCGAATCTGATAAGAGCAGAAGAAAATATTATTCTTTTAGGAGGACAGAGATGTTCCTCTCATGAAAAGAGGAGTCATGTGCTCTTTTTTTCTACCCAGGATGGTAATTATTCTGCATAGATTTGTTGAAGATTCCAGCGAAGGACTACTCTTTAAAGAGGTGGCCTTTCATCCCTTTTCTAGTGTAATATGTAAATAGGGCGTTCACTGGACATGGTTTGGCTCTTCTCGGTAATGGAAGGGACGTGGATTGAAGCGAGGAGCTTCCTGTCCACGGCACTGTGTTATTGATGAGCTGGCATTTGCCCTGTGGCCCTCCCCGAGGATTGCTTACATCTATTACTCACACACATCGATTGGTTAATTTGATAATTCTATCACCAATCGGCTGGTGTCTGACCTTTCACCATGGCAATGATGGCAGGCTCTTCATTTTTACACTGCAGACCAGTTAGATTGACCTTTTTGAGGAGAATGTCAAGGCATCCCTTGATCTTAACCTGTCACTATATTTGTTAGAACTACACTGTCCCTTAACCTTGATTTATGGTATTTCAGCACTCAGGGTATGCGTTTTGTTTGTTTTAATAATTCCTTGGGAGCTATGCTGATCTGAGGAGGGGAGCTTTGCAATTAAAGCTACAGCCTCCCTGCATGAGCACTGAGCTCCAAAACCATCAGTTGCCCTGTTTTTCTTTCATTTGACAAGTCAGTTTACACTTCCCAGGAAACTTCTCATAGTCATCTTGGTGGGAAATTGAAATGCAATGTGGTGGTTGTGATATTTTGGGAATTTTCTTTCTCTTAACCCCCCCTTCCACAAATTGATGAAACTGGTAAAAATCTCTTTAAATACCTTATAAAAAATCAGGGGGAAGATGTTGGGTAAAGTTCTGTTTCCTCTCATATTTTTTTTTCCTCCCTCTCCTAATTTATACTCTTGCCAGAGGGAAGAAATTGTCTTGTCTATGAGCGGCTCCTTGGGGAACAATACAAGGGCATCGCTTTGTGACTCTGAAACCATAGATTTGCTCTTCAGTTCAACTGGAGGGAGAACGAAAGGGAACTTCCTCGCCAATCTTTCTGTGTGTGTATGTACACCTGCATGTCGTGGACATGGGGACACGTGTACGTTTACTCAGCCTGTTGTGGGAGGCAAGCAAAGAGATGGCATCTAATTAAGGCTCGGTCGTTACCAAGCTGCAGATAGAGGGAGGAGCTAGCCCCTTTGCTTCCCTGTGACTAAAAACCAGCCAAACCAATTTCACTAAAATTTAGTAAATAAAAACTGTGCTCCCAGGATGAGAAGTCGCATGCCAAATTTCAGCCTGAAGCGAATTTAAATGGCTGAGTTATAAACCTTTCATAAAGGATGTTTTGTCACTCACTAAAGATAAAAAGGCTCCTTTTCTGAAAAGGAAATTATCTAGGCACATAGTCTTCAGCGGGGATTGTTGCCATTTATTTAAAGAAAACACAATTTTAAATGACTGGGTTTTTGAGGACTGAACGCAGCAACTGTGTCTGAGCAGTAATTATGTTTCATAATTTTGTTTAGCAAGTATTACATATTATATGAATAGCATCATCGTAAAAATGATTAGCATTCATACTATGCAAAATTCTGCATATTAAGAGCTCCCCAGTAGTGTCCTACGTACAATACATTGTAATGGCTCCAAATTATCTTGTGTCAGCGGAGCACTCTGCCGCCGTGGCACACCCTGGAGCCCCACTCTGTGCCAGGGCTCAGCACAGGGCTCCGCTTCACTTCACGCACGAGGAGAAAAAGCGCTGCCAAAGCACAAACACCTAAAGCGGGAGCAACAGTTTGCATTTTTCACCTGTTCTACAAACATGGGTGGAAAAATGGAAAAATACGGCAGTCCTGTTACGTCTGTTTTGTCGGTGCGTGTGCAGTGTTGGTGCCTGAAACCAAAGCGGCTCACTTTGCTTCCACCAGGACCCCGTGGGAAAGATGCTGGGACACGTTGACTGTGAGGTTTCTGTCTTAGGTCTTGTGTTTGAAGCCTCAGTGTCTCAAAACAAGTGGCTTCCCAACTCGGGGATCAGGCTGTGAAGCCAGGCTAGCCATGGTTCAGCAGGGTAACCCTGCAGAGGTCGGGGGTGAGACTGGGGTTAGGCTGGACCTCCAGAGACCCAACCTCTGAGGAAGACTCATTCTAAGAGATGTGAAGGGTCAGAGATAGGTTTATGCAGTCAGAGCTACTTTTGGTTGCTACCACTATTGTGTAAAGCATGGGTATGATTTTCTGTTTTCCTAATTTGTTGTTTATAGTGAACATTCCTTGCAAAGCAAAAAATTAACATGGTGTGCGCATGTGTGCATATGAATGTGTGTGTGTGTGTGTGTGTAAGAATGGATATTTAGATAACAAAGAGGCCAGGCGGCTGCAAGAGGCAGGAGAAGTTGTGTGATCACCTGGGCAAAGCGTCTTTTAGGAACAAGCCATTAACACAGTAGGAAAAGCCCTGAAATCAGTGACTATGTGTATAGTTAAAACTTACTTCGAAATTTAACTTCCCTGAGAAATATTATTGGCAGGATTACTAGGTCCAGGCTGGATTCCTTTCCAGCATCAGACCTCAGAGACTGTTGGGACCCTTTTGGTTTGAGTCTATAAAGGAGTCCCCAGGAAAAATGGGAAACCAAATTTGAAAGCTGTTCGTCTACTCCCTTTCTTTTGTGAATGCCCTTCAAATCCTAGAGGGTGAATTTCAAACTTTAAACATTTTTTTTTTTTTAAACAAACAGAAAGGAAGGGGATAAAACAAGTTTAGACCCTTATTTCCCCACAGTGCTTTAAGATACAGATTCCTGACACACCACCCCAACCAGCTGACGAGACAGAGTGAAACAGCCTGAGATGTCTCCTAAGCCCCAGCACACCTAAAAGTCTGGTAAATCCTTAAGAGCCCGGTGCCCTGCTGCCCTGTGAAACCTAAGTGTGCTTCTTGATTTGCTTAAATCAGGCCTTCGCCCCTAGGACAGAGATTTTAAGCAATTATAACCGAAGTAGAAATATCTTAATCGGTGCTCGATGATCACAGCCCGCCCGTATTAGTAACAATGTTTGCGGGCCACGCAGCGCCCCACACACTCAAACCCTCTGACGCTCCTTCTGCTGTGTGGAAACTTCCTTTGTCATTTTTCGTGATTTCCCACTACTTCCAACCTCTTCTCTCTGGCAGCCTTTTCCCAGGGAGACACAGAGAGAAGAATGCCTTCTTTGTGTTCCTTTTCCTCCTCTGCCCGACTCCAATCTCTGTTTTGCCTCTTGTCTTGTAGAGTCTGAGCAGAAGAAAATAAAGGACCAGGGCTTCATTGCATTTCTCTTACATTCCCCCGTTGTTCCTGCCCTTCCTTGCTGATTTCTTATGAAACTGTAGCTTTAGGGTCAGAGGACCACATGCTACACAAAAACAGAAGGGACTGTGAGGAAGGGACCTAACAATTTGGTGCCCAGCGATCGCTGAGCCGTACATAACCCATCAAATCCACAGAGTCTGAATTGGGATTTTTCTCTAAGAAATTCAGTACCACCTAAGAGAGGTTTATTTTTGAAATCTAGGAAGTAAGGGGGAAAGGGGTTTTTAAGAATACCAAGTAGTGGCGTTTTTAGTCTGAAGCAGGAGAATCTCTGAATGTAAAGCCACATGAATTTCCCTCTGGGGTGTCTTTCAAAGTAGGTTTCTATGCTCTGAGAAAAAAAGGTAGGAGGAGCAGGGAAGCCCCTTCACCCGGTTTCCCACAACCAATCAGTGCAGCCAAACCATCTGGAAGCTGATTGGGATGAATCAGGCATGTTTAAGTGACACAGAGATGACACCAAATCAGAAGGACCAGGGGAAGATACTTTTTCTGAGACCAAGTTGTTGTTGTCATCTTTTCCATCAAGAGAAGAGTTACCACAGGAGAATATAATCTCATTCATAGAAATACTATGCCGACTTCCTTCGATACGATTCTCATCTGAGCTGGATGTTTGTTCTGTCAGGTTTATTGGTCTGTTTTGTTTTTTTAACCCTTCCGTTGTGGGCTATAATTTTTAGAGGCAAGTCCATGTGGGGCCAGGTGATCACACGCAGCATGTGTTGATTTTGGGAGAATATGATCTCCAAACATGTAGCAACAGTAATCTCAACTCGATTTAACTATCAGTCAGGAGAAGGGAAAAGCTAGTGGGCCATCGTAAGAGCAAGTGGCCACCACTGGCCTCTTAGATAACACACAAGTGAAAGTGGCTTGACTTATTTCACAGGATGAGATTAAGTTTCTTTGCTAATTAGGAATAATTTATAAAATAAAAAGTTAGTTAATGTGTATTTAAAAGTGTTTAATGCTTAAAATGTTGTTTTCCCCTTTGATTCACATCAAAAGAAATTCGTTTAGGTATTCTAATATTTAATGTTAGGTACTAGAAGACCTATCAATATATACTTTTATCTCTCCTTATAAATAAATTCTTATCAAAATGATGTAAATTAGGGTATGCACTAAACATGTCCCATATGTTTGTCCTCTCTATTAGGAACTGGTTCAATGAAGATATTCTTTATGTGGAAAAGACAAAAATTAAAACTGAGTGTATCTGAAGATTAGCTTGACGATGAAAAGAGCAATATCCTGCTTTACAGTGGTAGCTGAAGGGTCAACAGCTTGGTAATGTGGATTTTGCATAATATGTGAATAGCTTGATTTATTGTCTATCAGGCACAATAGTATTAAAAGGGAAATTTGAAATCCATGGTTGTTGTTGTCCTCAAAGGTTAACATTTTCTTAAAAGTTATTTTTACATTGGGCAGCGCCTGTGGCTCAAAGGAGTAGGGCGCCGGCCCCATATGCTGGAGGTGGTGGGTTCAAACCCAACCCCGGCCAAAAACTGCAAAAAAAAAAAAAAAAAAAAAAAAGTTCTTTTTACATAATAACACGTCCTACTAAATGTTCACCACTCTCTTTTACAGAAACAACAGACGACAAAATAGCACATTGCTCCTTCCCTGTTCTACCCTCTTCTTCCGCTCATCAGGTTTTCTTTAACAGAATCTTTTGGATTCTTATTCCTTCTTTCATAACGGTTCTTCCCTCTGGAATCCATTTTTCTTTCACCTTGGAAGACGGCTCCTGTGTCTAGGTTCCAGGCTCATGACTGGTGTGTGGACAGTCCCGGGCTCTTTCTGAACCTTAGCCATGGGCGTGGCCTGCAGCAGCTCAGGGAAGAAAGGCTCTCCTAGCCTCCTTTAGCGACCCGGGGTTGATTCCTCATTTCTGTGTTGGACTTTTACGGGCTACATGTCACAGGCTCAAGACTTTGTACATCACAAAACAGAGAGGACCGCATGGGAATTTTCTCTGGAGCACATTTATATATTAAAATTAAAAGCGGATCATGATTCAGGGAAAGGACCAAGTGAGTAAACCCTCTAATGAACTGAAGTATCATTATTTCATCTAATTCATCCAATTGCTCCCCATCCAAAAATTAATTTCAAGCCATGAGGATAATATAAGAAAATTAAATATTATTTATGGGTTCCCAAATCTATAATATAGCATTAAAGATGGTCTTCGTACTAAGTAACACCCCAGGTAGGTAGACTACAAGTCTGTTAAAGATAACCAGCAGGGCGTGGGGGAATGCTGGGCTGATACCCAACAGGAGCCCTCTTTTTGTTTGTCTTTTTCTGTCTTAAACAGTTCGGAGTGCATTTTCCACCTCTATTTTAAACACTTTGTCTTTCTCTTCCCCTTTCTTCTTGACTTCTCTTAATGGATGAGGTCCCTTAGATTCTGTTGGCATTGAAATCTGAGTTCCCAGTCATCATCTTAATGGCTGTTTGCCCAAACTGAGTTCCTGTTCTGCTCTCTGGCAGGGAGAGCTCTGTTCTGACCTTACTCCCACTCTCTGTTTCTTTTCTGGTTGCAAAGCCAAATTCTGTTCTTGTTCTCCAGAGAACTTTCATGAAGATCCCTGTCTACACTACTTCTTACCCCTATTTCAAATCAATCGTTCTGTTTCCCTTTCTCAACATCATCTTCTTCAAGTCTTATCTTACCGGCTGAACCATCTCCAAGCTTTTTCCTTAAATCTGCAGAATATCAGGTAATAAAACCCCCTCCTCCTGCCTTCCTTCCCTGCTGTCTTTCAGTCCTGTCCTCATTACTTAGTGTGGCTGTCCCACACCCATAGAAGCTTATACTACTTACCAGTCTGTCTTTTCTGCAGATTGGGCTACCAAGTTTTGTGTCTTGATTGAAGCAAGAACCTCTCACCCAGGAGGTACAGAAACTTGCAGAGACTTAGAGTGTCTAACACATTCCAACTCAGCTTCTCACGCAGCAGCGACCCTGTTTTTACTCTGTTGCCATCTTCTTCATGAGCTATGACTCAAATCATTACTTTAAAAATAATATGTGTTCAGTTCTCTCAAGATTTATTTTTTCTTTAATGTGTGTAAACTTTCCATGGTTATCAAAGTATAGCCAGGAATACACATGAAATGATGGCAGGAAAAAGTGACCGGAGTTTGTAACAATATCAGCAATTAAAATAATACCTGCTAATGCACATTCTGTCATACTGTTATGTTAGCCACATGTATTGAAAAAGCTTGAGATTTCAGGCCAGCTGAGTTACTTACCAACTCGGAGACAAAATACTTAGGACTGTAGTAGTGTTCATGCCATAGAACTGTCTTAAGTATTAGAGATAGCATATGAAAAATATATGTACATGTGATAGTGCTCAATAACTGATTAGAAAAGAAAATAACAAAACCCTCACTGGCAAGATAGAATGACAACTTTGGATTCCATAGCTCCTAAGTGTTTAATATTGGCACAGAGCTTCTACAGGCTATGTTGTACTATTGCTTGCTTTTCTGTGGAAAAGGATATGGCAATGGGGAAGAGGCTTATGTCCACCTATATAGTTTATTGAGCATCATTACAAATATGATTCATGAAAAAAGTGCATATTCTAAATAGCTTGATGAGAAGAAAAATACAACTTGACATTCAGGAATAATGTGGACCCTGCCAGAAAAGGTGAATGGAAAACAAAAAGGAAACTATTCCCAGCAGAATCTTCTTCCTAGTCTGCATTGTTTATTCTTTTTCTTTACCTTTCATTTTCTCCCTGAGAGGGACAATTTATGTTAGTGTATAAGGAAACGTTCATAACTCAATAGTAAAGGACTCATTGCTGTACTAAAAGCTGGTGGACAAAAAGGAGATCTAAACATTTTTGCATAAGGTCTCATGCAGAACAATCTTATTTGGACATTAAGTTGACTAGATACTATTTCAGGGATGCAATATTAGTATCAGCCTGCAACTTCAATATTGCGTGTTGAATTTTCTGTGCAGAAAATATGGAAGAGCTTAGTAACTCTAGTACCTCAACTCTAATCTCTTTTGGGCACACACCTACCAGTAGATCTTGAGTTCTATGCTTTGGCCATAAAGGAAAGCCCAATTTTATGTGGCATGGATTGAGCAGGCTACCATCTTGAATTCCTCTGTGAACTGAATTACACTGCCAGGCCTTTTTTTTCTTATGTTGTGTGTTATTGTGCTTAGCAGAAGGTTTTATATTGCATGTGCTTTGAGGACTTCACAAATACCATAGAATATGTAATGCGTTTACAAAACTACCAACAATAAAAGCTGGCATGAGCTTTAAGAAATGTGATTCCCAAGACTTTTATATTTCTAATCATATGCAGAACAAACTGGTTTTAGCTTCCTTGGCATATGGGATGGAAATTCTCTAACAGCCCCAATGAAGCATTTTAAATTGGCTGGCTATTTTAAAAGGTAACAGCCCTTTTGCAATAGAATTAAATGAATTAAATTGTTAAAGTTAAGTAGAGAATTTTATGAATTCATATATTTTTTTCTTCAGTTCCCTATTCAAAGTCGCGTCTTTAAGTGCTGATTTAAACAAATATTTATTCAGCACCTACTATGTGTTGGCAATTGTTCTGGCTATCACAGAAACAATGGTGCAAAATAAACACAGCCTCTGCTGTGGTGGCACTTACAGCTTTTGGGGAAGTTACAGACAAGTAAAAAGGTAATTTCAAGTAGGGCTGTCATAGCAGAAGACCAGCAGGCTATGGGGCTCTATGGGAGGGACACCCAGCAACCTAGACTTGGAACGAAGTTGAGAACTACAAGGACAGATTGCAATTGGGCAAAAGAAGTGAAGAAAGAAAAAATGTTTTAAACAAAGAGGAGACCATATGGGAAGACAAGCCAATAATTTATGTTTCTCAAATAAGTGGAATGAATATTTTAGACAAATATTGTCTTCAATTCCTTAAATAAAATGTTGGAAATTTGGCAAGGATACCAAGTCAAAATGCTTAGCAGTTATTTAAGTTTCATGGCTAAAGCATTGTCAGTATTTTTAGTAAAGGTTTTTTGATAACAGGAATACCTACCAGTCAGTAGAATACTGGCTCTAGGAATTTAGTATTTAATAACACCTGAGAACTATAATTTATAATTAGAATACATAGTTCAATGTCAATGTTGTAGCCACATAGTAGGTCCACAGTTGATGGTAGTTGAATATTTAATGGGAGAAAGTGGAGAAAAGTTGTACACGCTCTAGAAAAAAACTAAGTTTCTTCATTCCAACTTTAGCAATTTCTGTTGTGATGCCCTAAAGACATGCTCCTCAGAAAGTTTTGAAGAAAGCCCACTTGCTAGAAATTCTTATGAGGTAAAATAACATATGAGTTATTACAAGGTCTTTCAGCAGAACTGGGATTAATTTCCATATCCCTGAGGAGCCCATCCGCACTCCCTTATCACACAAATGGAATTTGGGTATATGGGTTAAAATTTACTTACCCAAAATTAAATTAAAAATAACTGAACCATACTTAAATCAGCAAGATACATTTGTCTTACTCATTTATTCAAAACAGGAAAGACTAGATTTTTCCAAATTAAAGAATTTACTTCACATCACCTGAATGTCAAAGATACACAGTTGAACCCGAATCCACAGTTGCATTCAAACAACCAGACTTTCAATGGACTCCGAGATGATTCACGACTGGTCTCCACATGCTCCTTCCCGGCCTCCTCTGTGACTTCACTTCCTATCACCCTGTCCCTTGTGCACCTTCCTCTGGCTCACTGACTTGCTGTTGGAATATGCCAAGGTCACCCTGCTTGGGGACATGCATATCACCTTTTTCTCTGTCAAAGTGCTTCCCCCAGCCCCACATCCATGTGCCCTTTTTTACTTTTGAGTCCTTAGATCGAATGGCATCCTATAAGAGGCCTTCCCTGGCCACCCAGTATGACAAAGAAATACCCTCTCTTACCCGACTACCCTGCCCTGTCACTCCATGTGCTTCCACTTACCCAGCTTTATTTTTCAGCACTGCCCTTATTACCATTTGAAATACCACATACTAACTTATGTGGTCATTGTCTCTCCAGACCAGGTACATGCTTTACAAGGGCAGGACGTCTGCCTATCTTGCTCATTGCTCTACCTCCAATCCTGGATCAGAGTCTGGCATCTAGTAGGTGCTCAGTAAACATTTATTGAGTGAATAAATACTAACTGCAGAAGCAGGAGACATCTTTCCACAAAGGTATATACATGACTTTCTGTGATTTGTGGTGCTGCACATATGTGTGAAAGATCCTAAGTGATTAAATGGTAGGATTCAAAGGAAGACTCTTACATTTCACATTTAAATTTGCGGTTGTTTGGAGGATTTTTCCTTGGTTATTTTTACAGTATTAAATACTCTCCACTAAATGTTAATAAATAACATGCTGGTCACAACATCACAGCCTGACTTTTTTTTTATACCAACTGTCTTCTACTAAATGAGTCTATGCATTTTGTATTAATGCAATTCTGGGATCCCTTTATAGACAGTATTAGTATATACAGTAGGCAGCCAGAAGCCACAGGCTATGTCTTGATTATCACACTAAGCATCAAATGTTTGCAGACTGGCCCATCGTTCACATCACCAGGGGGTGAAAATTCAGGTGCAGGTGGTTACTGCTCAGGAAGACAGTCTTCCATCTACTTCCCACACTTGACGCAGCCACACCATGTTCCCTATTTTCTTTGCCTTTACACCCCAGAAGTTCTTATTTCACTCCTTATTGACTTTCAAAAGTTCCTCCTATTCAATTGTGAACTTTCCCAAGATCATCGCTGAGCACTTTGAATCTAATTGGGTGAAATGATATCAACAATAAACTCAGATTGGAAAAAGAAATTGTGTTGCTCCATGAGGAGTTATACAAAAGAACCGGCACATGAAACGCCATGCATCTAAGACAGACTGTCATGTTCACTCTATGAAACTGAAACGAGTGTGTTGGGCTCGCCCCACCCCAACCCAAAGATGTGAGAATATTTCTCCTATATTTGGAATGTTAGCCCAAGTGGAGAATGAAAAGACAGAATGCAAATTTTTGATGACCGGGGAGAAGTTAACAGAAGAAAAATGTCTTGTCACAGAATTTGCTGCTCTTTATTTTCCTTTATATTTATAGTAATATCTATTCACAATCAGCTAGAAATAGAAATAAATACCTTAGACTGCCATCTTGTGTGGGAACAGAAAGATCTAGGCTTTGAAGTAAATGCTGAGAGTGTCATGTCTATTTATTGGTGGCCAGTGACACCTGCTTTATATTTTTAGTCTCTTTGATTCTGAAGATGTCCGCTCCTTTCTGTTCTGTTCTGTGCATTGTGCACAGTATGTCTCTTCCCAAGCATAGTCAGGTTATTCTTTTTATTACCTACTTATAGTAAGAGGCTTTTTAAAATTTCATCTTCAAATGGAATCCCTATTCAGCGTTAGCCTATTATGCCTCATTCTGGAACGTGCCCGGACCACAAAAAATGGTATTCTGTCCCATTTTACAGGATTCTAATTATCCAGTTCTGTTTTGCAAAATTTTCTTGCTAACCTTCTTTGTCTAGTAAATACCAGGAGTTGTTTTTCTGTGAGCATTCTGTTCTCTGTTGCTTTTGGTTTTGAGTCTGGATTTTTGTCCCTTCTTTTTGCTCGTTCATGATGTAGCCCCCCCACACACACACACACACACACTTTTCCATCTTGGGGGGGCGGGGGGGCGTATGTGTAGGTGTGTGTGAGTCTCTGTCGTTTTTAA